>AYEL01091649.1:0-12918 GCA_000484575.1 Olivierus martensii | reverse complement strand
AAAAGACAAATGAAGGTTAATGGTTTCATTTTAATAAACTTTAATATCCAACATATATTTTTTATTTAATTTAGAAACTTATAAATGGTATTTTGCTTATCTTTTCGGATTAACCACCTATTTGTTTAGCCAGCCTAAAGTCCTGTCCCATAGGAGCTGAATACTGTAAATTGTTTTAGGATATATGAAGAAAAACCAAACTTCTTAATCATACTTTTTACTTGCATATTATTATTTATATGCAGGAATTTTCTTTGTAATTTATTGGTGAGCATATTTTCAATACAATAAGTTATTGTATTAAAGAAGAAAAATAAGTATAATTTAACATTTTCTTTATTTTACCATGATTATCCTATAGATTTCGTTTAGTTGTCTTCAAACAAAAAATCTGTTTAATAAAAACACTAATTTAATAGTTTATATAACTTATTATTAATAACAATTAGGATATAATAAATATTATTATATAAAAGTTTAATTAAAAATGAGAGTATTATATTTGTATATAATTTGATATAAGATTAAATTGCAAAATCTAAATAAATGAACTAATAATTTTAAATTTAACTATAGTATCATTTAAATAACAAAATACATTCATAATTGACTTAATAATAAAAATAAGGAATTATAATGTCTAATTAATTAATTAAACTTGGCTAATATTAGTAATACAGAATTTCAGCTTCAATCTTAGATTCATTAGATTATATAAAGCACTCATTAATATACATATTTGTTTCATAATAAGGATGGAGTTACATTGACAATAATAAATTAGTTAAAACTGCCAAGAGTCAGACAATCAGAGTAGATATATGGAAATTCAACATAGAAAGAATTCAAATGGCCATTGAGAACAAAAATACCTTCTGATCAGTACAGAGAGATATAATGACAATTTTTTCGCTGATTGACAGACTGCAACAACTACAGTAACGTGTTGAAAGCATTGAACAGTGGTCATACAGAAAAACGAATTTGCAATAAAATGAACAATTAGACAATGAGAGTAATATTTCATCATACTCTCATCGTACATTAATACAGGATGTTGTATTTTTATGTTTCTTTGATCATTAGCAATATGCATGTATCTTAAAAATTAATCGATTAGCGAAGAAAGTAAAGCATTTATTATATTAACTATGCTGATATTTATGGAGAAAAAAAATTGTTTTCCTAAATGAAAAATTTTAGAACAGAGCCAAATTTTGTTTATCTAACACAAGTCTTTCTTGGTGTTGGGATTTTTTTTTCCGTCAGTGTAATTTGATATAAGATTAAATTGCAAAAATCTAAATAAATGAACTAATTATTTTAAATTTAACTATAGTATCATTAATTAACAAAATAAATTCATAATTGACTTAATAATAAAGTTAAGGAACTATAATATTTGTCTAATTAATTAATTAAACTTGGCTAATAGTAATACAGAATTTCAGCTTCAATCTTAGATTCATTAGATTATATAAAACACTCATTAGAATACATATTTTTTTCATAATAAGGATGAAGTTACATTGACAATAATAAATTAGTTAAAACTGCCAAGATTAATTAATCAACTTGATTATTTATTCTTTTTTTGATAGCCACTGTTTAGAATTCTTTTTCAGAGGATTCTAAAGTTCAGTAGTCAGATGATATAGCAATATTTTTGATTACTGTTTATATAATTACAATAAATAGCACACTATATGTTTTCACTTTATAACAGTCTGAATATTGAATAATAATTTTTCTTAGCTGAATTTTACAACAACTTTCTACGGAACAGGATGTGACTATTATTCAATTTTATTCAAATAAGCTGTAGCCACACCACAGTAGGAGCACTCTTTCGAGAAATTAATATTCCCTCCGAACAGTATACGAATACAGTTACGCTTGAAAACAAAAGTTTGTTTTCCTAACGATGGTTGCAAGTGTGTTCGCAATTAAAAGCAATTAAATCCCTGACGCAATAGAACGAAATGACGAAAACGCGGAGTTTCACCTTTAGAATTTTTCTTAGCTGAATTTTACAACAACTTTCTACGGAACAGGATGTGACTATTATTCAATGTTATTCAAATAAGCTGTAGCCACACCACAATAGGAGCACTCTTTCGAGAAATTAATATTCCCTCCAAACAGTATGCGAATACAGTTACGCTTGAAAACAAAAGTTTGTTTTCCTAACGCTGGTTGCAAGTGTGTTCGCAATTAAAAGTAATTAAATCCCTGACGCAATAGAACAAAATGAAGAAAAACGCGGAGTTTCACCCTTAATATCAAATTTTATCGATCTATGCAATAAACTTTTTTATCTTTGAATCTGTTTTTACCAAAATCATACCATTATTTTGATAAATTCGAAATAATGTTTAGCATCAGATAATCTGATTCGAAAACACATAATTGATTTATTAAATGGTGAACGTATTGACTCTGTTCTAAAATTTTTCATTTAGGAAAACAATTTTTTTCTCCATAAATATCAGCATAGTTAATATAATAAATGCTTTACTTTCTTCGCTAATCGATTAATTTTTAAGATACATGCAAATTGTTAATCATCAAGGAAACAGTAAAAACTCAACATCCTGCATTAATTAATGTACAATGAGAGTATGATGAAATATTATTCTCATTATCTAATTGTTCATTGTATTGCAAATTCATTTTTCTGTATGACCACTGTTCAATGCTTTCAACACGTTATTGTAGTTGTTGTTGCAGTCTGTCAACCAGCAAAAAAATTGTACAGTATGATTGACTTTAATAAATTAACCTTTTTCTAATAGTATTATTTAAAACAGGAATTCTCAAAGTACAAAGTAAAGCTCATCAAAATATATAAATTTATATTAGTTTTAATTAAAATACTTTTGTGGAAATCATTCCATTCTAGAAGTATATTCAGTCATATTCCCCAGTGGGGATGAGATAGGCAACCATAATGGTCTAAGTTTAAGCATTTTGTTTTCTTAATTCTATAGAAAAATAATATGTTTGGCATTTAATAAATATTATTATATGCAAATAAAAAACTGTACCCTATTTTATAACTCCATCCGTATTATTTTTATAATTACATCAGTCTATTCTTCCACTGGTGAAAACAACGATTACGTATTCTTCCCTTATTTTTTGCTGTTTAAAAAAATTTTGGTTTAATTTACTCTCCATTCAAATACCATTAAATTATATAACGTATAATTTCAATACCGATACTCGAGATTGTCCGAAAAAGTTCAGAAAACAAATTCTGTAAAAATGTTTCAAGTTGGAGTACTATCTTCAACCAGATAGTTACGGTGTAACTTCGATGTGCTGTGCAGGTATACCAAAGTTTATAAAATACATTCACAAAGTCTTTCTAGTGGTTTGCTATAAAGGGAGGATTTTAGAAAAAAATTTGTTAGATTCGTCAGACATCCCAAATATCGATTTACAGAAAATGAGATTAACCCATCAGATAAAATTAGAAAAAGCTGTTTCAAGTACCTCTTGTTTAAAAAGCATTGCAGTCTCTGCGATGATGTTTCATATAGGAATTTTGTTATTAATAATTTGATTGAATTTTAAATAAAATAAATATTTAAACTTTGTAAATATATTTTACTAACTTTGGTATATATTTAACTGAATTCTGATCTTTCAATTAAATTTTTTTTTAAATGGTAATGGTATCATTATTTTTATTTTCAACAAAAAGTATTAATTTTTAAGATAATATATAAGAATGCATTCGTTCACTTTTTCCAAGTTCGAGAATCATCGATCATCTTAGTTAGTAAATAATATCTGAAGAATTCCTATTTGTAAAAAAATGTCAGCAAATAAGTATTTAAAATACTAGATATTTATTAAGTAAACTTATGTTAAAAATTTTTCCCTTTAAGAGAGAGGATTCATCTTATTCAGTATCTTTAGTAAAATTTGATAGTTTCTACTATGAGCTAAAAATCTGTGGTTCTTGCTATTCATCTTTAAAATGCTATAAATGCTACGGATATACTGTATATCTGCAGCAAATATGCATAAATTTACTTATTGTTCTGTCTAATAAGAAGGTAAGATTTTGTAATTAAGTGTAAGCTATGTTGTTAAACTTTTTAACCAATCAACCTCCGGTATTTGCACTGTATTTTTGTCAAATATGATTTTGTGTAACGTTTGCGTTCGACATTTAATTATTTTATCTAATTCGATTATCTAAATCAGAATTTCTTTATACAGTAAAAAAGGAGATTAAAGTACGTAGACGTTGTTTTTTCCTGTGGAAAAATCGAATGAAAATAAATATAACAACCGGTTGTTTGTTTGTTTGTGGCGAGTAATCTCCTAAATTATAGAAGCTACAACTACCATACTTGGAGCACGATTCTCTGCGATTGTCTAACTTAGTAACTGTCTTATTTACCGAATTTTTAGAACACATAATCAGTATTAAACAATTATGAACAATACAAAAATTTTGAAGAATTTAACAATTTAGTCGATAGATGGCAGTATGTTTAATCTATGCTTTTTGACTAAATTTAATATTAGACCACGATGACTTCATTATCGCGATATGACGTCATCGTGATGTAACAATAGCTGCTCTCATAAGATGATTTCGATTCATTACGTCACGATGATAAGAGAGCGTGATAATTCCACACCATCATCACCCAATACTCTATTTAAATCTACATTAAATTTTACACAAACAGCCAATGCATTACAAATGCTATAATGCATCACAATTATGCATTACACATGCTATAATGCAGGACATCAATTGACGTAACAAATAGATGACATCTCGTAAGCATACTGATGACTTCATCGTGACATAATATAGATAAATGATCTCGACTTTATACTTTAATATATTCAAAAAAACAAATAATTTCTATCAGGGAAATTCAGTTAGTCTTATGATAATATAACATTTCAATAAACATGAAGTTTGAAGTAGATATGAAATAATTTTCCAATTAAAAAAATCTTTCTGGGGACAATACCATGAAGATCGGTAAAATGATCAATTTTTCGGTAGGTGAGAACCAGTCCGTACGACCCGTATGGAGACTTTTATCTTTTAAAAAATAAACAGAAGATAAAATGAAAAAATAAAGAAGCAGCTCATTTTTCCACAACAATGTAATGGGATAACTGTGATGTTTAGAGAAAAGTGAAAGAGTGGGTTTTTGCGATCGGTGGAAGAAAGAAATACTATGCACAGGTGAACGAAACAAGAAATAAGATCGACTAGAAAAGAAGAAAAGAAGTTAATCTCAACTTTAGAAAGAAAGAAAAAATAGAAACAAAACAAAATATTAAAAAAAAAAAAAAAAAAAAAAAAAAAAAAAAAAAAAAAAAAAAAAAAAAAAAAAAAAAAAAAAGGAAACGGAGATCTAAACTTCACAAATTATAAGGAAAAAGAAACATTTCGTTTTACGTTTAAGATATCTATTCTCCAAATATCTCAATATTTCAAGAATATCGTAAAGAATTCTCTCTCTAGTGGTTAATCGCCGTCTAAACAACTTTTATTCAGTTTAACAAATTACTATTGTCTGGAATCAGTTTGTGTTGGACAGATTGTTTTCTCAACTTTACCAATGGGAAATTCCATAACTGCCATCAGGACAGACCTGTATTCCCGAGGTTCAACAGTAAGTACAATTCTAGTGGTTAATCGCCGTCTAAACAACTTTTATTCAGTTTAACAAATTACTATTGTCTAGAATCAGTTTGTGTTGGAAAGATTGTTTTCTCAACTTTACCAATGGGAAATTCCATAACTGCCATGAGGACAGACCTGTAGTCCCGAGGTTTAACAGTAAGTACAGTACACAATATCTCAGCATTACGAATTTTTATATTACTCCAAATAAATCTTAAAATCGAAAAATGGAAAGACATATAGATTCATAAATTTATGAACTTTCTGAAAATTATGAGGGTAGTATTAAATTCAACTAAACGACTGAAACTGTAGAAGAGACCAACATGCAAATAATCAAAATCAAGTTTTTCCTAATATTGTATATTATATATGTTTTCAAACTATGCTTAGGCAACGCCGGGCACACTTTGCTAGTGTTATCATAAAATAATAATAAATTTAAAAGATATTAAAGACTCGCACATAATACAAACTTAATAAATTATTTATTGCAATTAAAAGATGTTCACACTTTTTAATAAAGAATGAATACGTTTTAATATTTTATTTCCATTATATTTTGGATCATAAAAGAAGATATCAAAATAAACTAGTTTCTAGCAACATAAAGTTTGGGAAATATGATGATAGAGAATCAATTATATTGAAAATTAAACTCATTTTCAATATTTAAAAAGGTATAAAATCGGAATAATGAAATAGTTTCTTGATCGATGAATCGATCAAGAAACTTGTTATTTTGTTTTTGATCAAAATTTTGTATTATATAACCTCTTAATGGTTTTTTTCGAATAAAAATGTCATAATAATAGTATTATATCAAGAAACTTGTTATTTTGTTTTTGATCAAAATTTTGTATTATATAACCTCTTAATGTTTTTTTCGAATAAAAATGTCATAATAATAGTATTTAATTTGAAACTAAAGTTATGGCAGACTGAATTTGGGCTCATAGAAGGAAGAGCTTGTGAACATGCATTCCAGCTAAAGCAGGACAACAAAAACTGCTGAGATCCCAGAGTATAGACTGCCTGACCAAGCTTGTCTTTATCCTTCCAAGCAACCGTATTGATTGTTGTAATAAGAGACAGCCAATGATCACAACACTTGATTTAATCAACCTGTTCATTTTAATCTCTTATATTAGTTACATATTGATAGAATAAGTTAATTAATGCTTCTAATTTTAACATTACTACTGAATAAGTTGCTGTATTAATTAGCTATATTTAGCTGTATGAAAAGTTTATAATAAATAAGATAATTTTTGATACAGATACATTAATAATATAATAAATCTTTTGAATTTCTATCATTTCCAAAATTCAATTAAATTTATAGCTTTTTAATTTAGATTTTCAATAATTATTGAACTGATAACAGTGGAACACGGAATTCGAGCCGGATGTAGCTCTTCACCACACACCCACACACACACACACAAAAAAATAAAAATAAAAATAATAACTGGAAGGAATTCAATCGGAGACACCTTAGATGGATAAACCAACGATAGATCTGTTTATGGTACCACCGGCCCAGAGAACCTTGTTCGCCACGATAATAAAAATAAAGAATTAGATGACACGCAGTTGTCGCAACGAGATCGATGAGAGAGTTGTAACCTGGTGTAAAAAAGATGACATGAAACACTCTCTTCCTCTAGAAAATAATTAATTTATTAGTATATATTATGTGATCGGGTCAAGAATCGATGACACGCAGTTGTCGCAACGAGATCGATGAGAGAGTTGTAACCTGGTGTAAAAAAGACGACGTGAAACACTCTCTTCCCCTAGAAAAATAATTAATTTATTAGTATATATTATGTGATCGGGTCAAGAATTTGTCCCGAGACTTCGGCCGAAAACATCAGTCGGTTCGGGACAGATCTTGACCCGATCACATAATATATAATAAATTAATTCTTTTTCTGGGGAAGACAATGATTCACGTCATCTTACGACTTCGGCCGAAAACATCAGTCGGTTCGGGACAGATCTTGACCCGATCACATAATATAAAATAAATTAATTCTTTTTTTGGGGAAGACAATGATTCACGTCATTACTCACCCCAGGTTATTACTCTCTCATCGCCCTCGTTGCGACACCTGCGTGTCATCGAATTCTTTATTTTTATTATCGGTGGAGGATAATATTCTCGGGGTCGGATGGTACCCATAAACAAATCTATCGTTGGTTTATCCATCTAAGGTGCACCCCTATTGAATTACTTCCAATTATTATTATTTATTTATTTTTTATTTTATTTTTTGATGAAGAAACGTAGAGTGACACCTTACATCCGGCTCGAATTCCATGTTCCCACAGTTATCAGTTCAATAATTACTGAAAATTTAAATTAAAAAGTTATAAATTCAATAAAACTTTGGAAATGATATAAATTCAAAAGATTCATTATATTATTAATGTATCTGTATCAAAAATTATCTTATTTATTATAAACTTGTCAAACAGTTAAATATAGCTGATCAATACAGCAACTTATTCGATTTGTAATGTAAAATTAGAAGCATTAATTAAATTATTCTATCAATATATAACTAATATGAGAGATTAAAACGAACAGCTTATTGTTAAATCGTGTTGTGATCGTTGGCTGTCTCTTATTACAAGAATCGATACGGCAAATTCAGTCTGCCATAACTTTAGTTTCAAATTAAATGTAGTATTGTTGGGCCCGCGGAGAGACTATGGCGTCAGGATATATTTGATAGCCAAAATGCGAGTAAGGATAGAGAGGAGGAAACCTCTAGTGATGCAATGACTGATAACAATACGGTTTATAAACAAACCTGGATCCTTTATTGAGAGAGATCTCTGTACAAATGATGCTAGCTCTATCATATAAATTAGAGTAGCGCATCCAAAACAGTCGGAGGATAAATTGAACAATATGAAGAAATTTCACAGAGTCCTGATTTTTCTGAGTTCAAGAGTCCTTGAATTCCTTCGGAGGTCCAAGACTGAAGTGATCGTCGCACTATCCAGATATCAGTGTGTAGTTGATGGTTGGCAGAGAGATGTAATAAAACAAAGAAGGAATCCTAGACAATTGTTATCTCGTCGCAAATCCTTCCGATCTATTAGTAGAGCCATTCTCAACCTGCGGCCCGGAATGCACAATCATGAATTTAATGAAAGCACGGAATTCGTCACCCACATGCAAAAAAAATAAAAATTCTGATATAAAAAAAATTTATCAAAAAAAAAAAAAAAAAAATAAAAATTCTGATATAAAAAAAATTTATTTTTAATCTAGAAAAGTTAGAATTTTCCTAGTCTGCTAGGTCCTTCCTGATGCATTCATAAAATTTTACAGGTTATAGGTCAATTTGGAAAACACTGACCTATGGCATTCACGAACTGAGAAGTCAAGAGGTTTTTGTTGGCGATTTTTTTTTAGAAGTCAGACTTTTTTCACGTGACACCAACCGGTTTCCGACTGCTGATATAGCATATTACATTCCGCTTAATGTAGCAAACAAATGTATGCGCTCGGGGATAAAAAAGATTGAGAACCACTGTATTAATAGGAAGGAAAATATCAGTTGGGCAAACGGTGAGTTTTCAAAGCTAGTTTCACACGTGACACCAACCGGTTTCCGACTGCTGATATAGCATATTACATTCCGCTTAATGTAGCGAACAAATGTATGCGCCCGGGGATAAAAAAGATTGAGAACCACTGTATTAATAGTAAGGAAAATATCAGTTGGGCAAACGGTGAGTTTTCAAAGCTAGTTTCATTTGCGTCCAGTCCCAATCACAATTCAGCCACCTCTGTCTGTACCGAGCGCTTCGTCTCCTTTCTAAATTCTTTTTTTTTTTTTAATTTGTTTATATCAAGTCTAATTGACGTTGTGACAACGTTAATGACGTTTAATTGAGATCATGGAATTAATTTAAACAAAATATTTTTTACAAGATTCATTTTAGACTTCCTTGTAACACAGCCTACAAGGAAGCCTCTGCTATAAGAGATTTTTTCAGAAGTAATTTTTGGAATTTATATTTTAGTGATTGTGAAGTCGGTGCGATGTAAAAAGATGTTTAATAAAGGATGTGCTACAAGGAAGCCTAAAATGAATCTTGTATCTTACGATATACATCTCCTTAATATCAAGTTAATTAAAATAATTTTGTTTGTTACAAAATTCTTTTAAATGACAGGATAAAAATAGCTGTAGGTGGTAATGTTTTCATTTTAATATATTGTATCTACATAAAGAAAAATTGCTTATACAAACAGAATTTATTGAAAGATGAGATCGATTACTATATAATCTGTAGATATTATTAAGTGGAACGGAAAAAACTAGTATCCATTCAAATAAATAAGATTCAATTTTAGAAGTTCTTTAAAAACTGAGAATACCCTTATAACCAATAAAACTATTTCTAATAATTTTTCAATAATTTAAGTAACCTTAAATTTTATAAATTTAGCTGTTGGACCTATTAATATTTTTAAATAAATTTGATATTGAAAAATTATTCTTTCACCGATTTTGTTAAAATTAATAAAAGTAGAATTAAAAAGAGAATCAAAACTTTTTATTCGCATAAGCAGTACAGTTTAATATTCGTGAAAAGATCGATTTTTACTAGACGAATTTTCTCAAAATTTGCTATTTGGTATTCTCCAATGGAAAATCTTCGACGAAATCTGTTAACAAATTCAATTTTGGTAAATAAGATTACTATAGTAGTCTTAAATTCTGAACATTTTTGCTCCATCAACTACCAAAAACGCATTGTTATACAAGAAATCAGTGGATCAAGCAAAACTAAATGATGCAAGAATGATAATACCTTTCGTAAAAATTGCAAATACACTTACATTCCAACGTTTTAACTGCAGGTTTACTAATTTGTTTTAGTCTGTGATATAATGAAGTCAACCATCTGAAATTTTTTAATGTAAAAAAATCATTGCAATTATAAATGAATAATAAAGAATTTAAATTATTTGAATGAGATTTTTGCCTATTTTTAAAGAAATTAAAATAGTGAATATATCATCTATTGATATATATGTGTCGTTCTTAAACCGTGTTATTTCACTTTATATTCATAGATAAACAAATTAAAATAAGCATGAACTGAGAACGTTAAAATTTATATATGAAAATTATGCGGACTCCTTATTTTCTTCATAAGCATACATATTTAATGAAGAGTTTATAAAAATTTATAAAGAAAGTAATTAGAGTCAAACATAATTAACTATTCATATAGCTTCATAAATATTTATATGAAAATTTTCTTATCATTTTCAAATATTTATTCATATTTACATAAAAAATAAAATAAATACTATACTATTCTCTTAGAGATACAGACCATTGATTCTATATCTTATATAAAATTAATTAATTTCAAATTTTATTTTAATATATAACATATTTTCCTCTCGAAATATATCCAACAGTAGAAATTGAAGGAAAAATTAAATAAAGTAAAAATAAAAAATAATAAAATCATATTATCTAGAACAGCAGTTTTAAACTTATTCTATTCATAGGGCCACTTTAGATATTTTTATGGTCAATTACGAATCACATTTAAAATTAATATCTTACGACAAAAAGATGTTTTTTAATAGTTTTTAATAGTAAATAGTTTAAAAAGTTAATTATTTTAATTACTGTATTTATATCTTAATTTCCTTAATGATATATTGCATCTCAATTCATGTTCAAAATTATAAAACATTTTATAAATGATAGAAATTTTAAATAGAGAACTTCCACTTCAAACTTGCAAATCTACCATACTTGTATATTATTGAATTTAAATACAATTTATTAAAATACTTTAAACTTACAGGGATTTTCAAATATTTCATAAAAAATTATTGTAATTTTTCTGAAAATCTTCTATATATTTTTGCGAGTATAATAAAATGCGATGAGGGCTCATAAAAAAAAAAAAAAGTATATCCAGCCGCGAGTTTGAGACTGCTGTTCTAGATAAATTAAAATTCAATTTAAAATAATAATAAGTCCTATTTATATAAACTAAATAATATTATTCGTTAATGCGTGTGAACTCATTTCCAGGAAAAGTATTGATTACAATTATAAAGCACGAAAGCTTGTTAAATTCGGTACAGATCCCTGAAATAATTTTACATATTTAATGTAAGCTTGTGCTTAGTATCGTTAAAAGAAATAAGCTATAAATTTTAGATTAAAATTAAGTTTATATCAAAAATGCTTATATTATTTTAATATAAATGTAATAAATTTTTTCATAATGAATGTTGAGTCACAAGTGGCTTAAAAATTTTATTATTATATTGCATTACATATTGTCGCCAATAATTATTAATATAATAATTAAGATTTGCATTACATAGTATTTGCAATTTACTGAAAATTTTGTATAAATTTATTGTTATTATGTACATTTAAATTATTTTTATAAAGAAAATTTATGATTGCAAATACCTTCGAGATATAGTGTAATGACATTGAATTTGTTTTCATATAAAAATTCTAGTAAGCAACCTCTCGGTACACATTTAGTATCAAATTAATGAGCACAAAAATCAATTTCAGATTACGAGGAATTATAACAATTTGGCCATTCATTATTTGGAGAATTTGAGAATATAATTTAATAGAATATACAGTATTGGCAATGTTGTAGCTATTATCAAGCAATTTTTGATTATTTAAAGAAGAATTGCATAAATTTTATATTAAATGAACATAATATTTTTCATTTAGATCTGGGATCAGTATTTTTAATAAATAATCTCTATACTAATAAATAGTAATGTATACAGATTATGAAACATACTACATGAAAATTGGACAAAGTATATATTAGTATAATAAAATTAATGTCAAAAATTTCAAGTTTTTTTTATTAAAATGCAGGGTGTATATATATATATATATATATTCTATAAGCAAAGTTTTTTTTATTAAAATGCAGGGGGTGTATATATATATATATATATATTCTATAAGCAAAAAAAGAATTTTATTCAATAAGAAAGAAACGCTTACTATAAATGATTTGCATCTACAATATATTAAAACCATACCTGACTAAGTTAATATTAGTGACAAGTCAGTATTAATTTAGAAATTTTATAAAAGTTGCATAAAAACTGACAAAAATATTAAAATTAGTTAATTTTAATCTTAAATAATCTAAAATTTTTTCCTAAATATTTATAAAAATCGATAATATAATTATTTTTA
>AYEL01091648.1:0-28443 GCA_000484575.1 Olivierus martensii | reverse complement strand
ATTTTTAATTTAGTTTAAATTATCCTTTTCAAATATTTTATATTAATTAATTATTAATCACTTAAAAGAAAGTACTGTATTATTAATATTATAATACAAAATTATAATTTATGCTTTATTATATTAATAATTGATATTTTTATATTATTTACACGCAAGAAATCTAAAATCAAACTTTATTATATTTTATGTTCACAAAAAAAGAGTCTGTCATTATTAAATTGTTCAATTCAATTATGTAAAGTTTTAGAGAGACTAATATTAAATGAATTTATTATTAGTGAAAAAGTTACGAAAAAAATCCAATATAAATAAAAATACTTTGAACATTCACTTTGACGTTCGCAAATTTATTCTCTGAAAATTCCAATTAACTTACAATATTTATCGCTTAGATATAATTCTACTTTAATTACCTATCTCGGATAATATTTCCCGAAGTGATAAATACCAATATAAATCAATATTTTTAATTTTTTGTTAACATTAATGATATTCAGAATCTTAAAGTTACTTTTCCCTCAAAAATTTTATTTTCTGTAAATTTAGAAAGCAAGATTTCCTATAAAATTGTGTACAAGTACTTTATTTTGTAACATTTATCAAAACAAATATTTATATTTATAATTTGATAAATACAGACCTTTGTATTTATAATTTGGTTAATACTTTTACTTGAATGCATTATTTCGAAACAAGAAAGCGAAAAGAGATTTTTTATTTTTTATTTTGAAGATAGAAAATAGAATTACTTTTCAATAATTCCATTAAATTTTATAGGCCTATATACAGTATATATAGTATAGTACTGTGAATTTGGAATAGATCTGATTATAAAGCAAAAGACTTTAAAGAGGAGATAGAATACAAATACAATTCATTAAAATTATTAATGAATTATTACAAATATAATAATGCATTAATTATTTTTTAAAAGAATTTGTTATGAAATATGAACTTTTTATTTAACCTGATTATTTAATTACATAGAATTCATTAATTTTTAATTTTATTATTAATTTATTACAATATAATATCATTATTGTAATATAAGCTGCGATTATATCTATTGTACAAATTTATTCATTCCTTTTTCACTTTAATGATTTTATATTAAATAAAAAACTGAAATAACTGAAATTAGAAAGTATACTCGTGAAATATTAAAAGTATTTCACAAGTATACTTTTTAATTTTAGCTAAGAAGATGAAAATAAATCCAAAATAAAAATGTCAACCTCTTCTTCCTAGGGGATTTCTTATATACTATGTCAAAGAGAGATCTATATTGGGAATTTCATATTAATAGAATGCTGTCCATCCTCTCCATGAAAATAAATTGATCTTTTATATTATACATAAATAAAAAAAAATTATCTTTAAAATATCACCATATTAGGTTTAATAGTTTCGACAAAAAAGTAATGTTAGAAATACGTTCTCCACCCCAAGATATCAAATTGTTACTTTTTTTTTTTTTTTTTTAAATTCCCTCAGCAAAATCCTCGTCTATAAATTCTTTCTTTCAAACTCTGGAGATTTAATATTTCATTCGACTAAAACACTTCAAAAAATCAAATTTACAGGGATAAATCAAAATCATAAAGATTTAAAAAAAGATGAAAAAAATATATAATAAAATATTAATTTAACTCTATCAATTTAGTGCTATACGAAAGATTTATTATGTAAAACATCATTTTACTTAAATAAAATAATATTCTCCCATAAAATAATTTTCACGTTATTAGATCATCATCTATTGACAAAAAAGATAAAATGTTTAAAATAAATTAATAAAAAGTAATAATTTTATCAAATCAGCTGTTGATTAAAAAAAAAATCTCCATATTTTCTAGTGACATCATGTATTAGAAAACCTATAGGTTACTATAGCAACAGGACGAAGACAAATCTTGAATACGTAAATCATTTAATATTGACAAAAAAGATAAAATGTTTAAAATAAATTAATAAAAAGTAATAATTTTATCATATCAGCTGTTGATTAAAAAAAAAATCTCCAATTTTCTAGTGACATCATGTATTAGAAAACCTATAGGTATATACCTAATATAGCAACAGGACGAAGACAAATCTTGAATACGTAAATCATTAAAAAATATCTTGAATAAACAAAAACTCAATACTAAAAAAATACTTCTAATTTTATATTTAGAATTCTAGTTAAAATCATTTATAAATAGGATTAGATATATTAAACTCGTAAAATCTTGAAGTAATTTAAATTATACTGTATTATAAAAATCATAAGATTGAAAAACTATTAATTGATTAATCATCACTTAATTAACTTTTTAAAATTATTATTAAACTAGTTACTATTATTAAAGTTATATTATTATTATACTAATACAGAATTTACTATTATGGATTTTATTTAAAATAATAAATTCAGTTGAATAATCTATATAAATTCTATAGAGACTATCCAAGAAGTATAAAAATTCGAAAATTCAGATTCAATTACTGGATACTGACTATTAAAATATGTATCTGATAAAAAATAAGAAAATTAAAATTATTATAAATTTTAATTTTCTTATTTTTTAAGAAAGCTTTAAAATTATTCACGTAATAATGATCCATCATGCAAAATATAATGTACAATATTATGTTTATTCTTGAATTAAATCACTGAATATAAGGTTTAATTAATTTAAAATTTAAGATTATTGTTAATTAATTTATTGTTAAAATACAGTATTAAAAATTGATTTTTATTATAAATTACATAAGCATATACAACGTAACTATAAAATATCGTAAAATAATCTTTCGAATAGTTTGAGGTGAAAATATTTAAAAAAATATATAAAAATTATTAATTTCTGCAGTTAAAAATTAAATAAAATTTTATAATTCATTTATATACAGTTTATTAAATGGATTGAAGATAAAGATCAAATGAAAAATGTTAAGTAAATATTAAACAGAGAAAAAAGCCAGTGTTTTACAAATTCAATAATCTTAAATTATGATGTAATAAAAAAAACTTTATCAAAATTAACCAAATTTAAGAGTTTTTTATTATAGTGTATATGTTACGGTAAAAGTGATTAATCCGGTGATTATATATAATCGCCGGTTATTATGCATAATCACCAGTGATTTCGGTAAAAGTGATAAATTTATTTCATATACTGCGAATTAATCAAATTTACCGGACATTATGCATAATCGCCATTCTAGAAGGGTAAATTTGATAAATAATGCATTCTCGTTGAGTAATGAAATAATTCGCTGCATTCATCGTCATTTATGTAATAAGTTCTGCTTTAAGCGGTTAAAGAAAATAAGATCTCACTCAATCCAAGAAGTAATTGTAAATGAAGGTGCGGAAATCGGAGTTGACATCTGTATAATGATGTCTATAAAACTTGAACATGATAGGCCCGATATTTTTGTATATGACAAAAAAATGAAAGATTATATGGCTTATTGAGATCGGAATCACAACAAGATTTGTTAACAACAGTTGAAAATGAAAAAAATGAGGAAATATGAATTAATGGCAAATGAATTGAGCATGATGTATAAGTGCCAAATAAAGATAATCCGTTACGTCAGGGATGGGTAATCTTTTTTTATGTAAGGGCCACATTTAAAACTTTCGAAATTACGCGAGCCGCACACGAGAAAAAAACAACATGCCGGTAAATCATGATTATTCATATATGATTATAAATTAAAATAGGTATATTTAATGTGACTTCTGGAACTGATGTGAACGTTATATATCCGAAATGTTAGGTAGAATATTAGTTACAGCTAGTTTTAAATTATTTTTGAGATGTGAGTCTGTTAGTCAATTTCTTGTTTTGCGTTTTACTAAATTTGTTGCGGAAAAACTGTCCACATACATAGGCTGTAAAAAATAACAATAGAATTTTTGGTATATACTTCCTTAAGTTGAGAAATTGATTTTCTTCGATAAAAAATTTTATAAAAAATTATACAAAATTTTTTCTTGGGAAGTATGTTTCAAATCTAAATTACTTTACAAGTCTATTATATCCAATTAATCACAGCTAGTTTTAAATTATTTTTGAGATGTGAGTCTGTTAGTCAATTTCTTGTTTTGCTTTTTACTAAATTCGTTGCGGAAAAACTATCCACATACATAGGCTGTAAAAAGTAACAATAGAATTTTTGGTATATACTTCCTTAAGTTGAGAAGTTGATTTTCTTTGATAAAAATTTTATAAAAAATTATACAAAATTTTTTCTTCGGAAGTATCTTTCAAATCTAAATTACTTTACAAGTGTATTATCTCCAATTGAAATTCATTTGGTGTCTTTTCTATATTTACTGAAAAAGATGCTGTAAAAATCCGTATTCGTTTTCTCGGTTGAGGAATTTTTTCTTTTATTTATCTTTTATTTTGTAATACAGTATTTTGTGCGAGGCGGGCCGCATAAAATATTAATGCGGACCGCGGATTACCACCCTGCCGTATGTGATTACTTGGGGTGGTATTTCAACAACTTATCACAGAAATCATATCAGAGTTATCAATTTGCTCCTAAACGTAGAAGCGTACATCCAGTCTTATATCCTCAGGAAGACTGGAAAGCATCTCCTTTGAAAAGAGACGATAATTTGGCGAAGAGGGTGTGGAAGAGAACGTTGAAAACGTATTGAAACGGCTAGAGATAATCGAAGTTAAAGGTGAGTGAATGTTAAGACGGGTGATGTAAAAGTAAAACAACAGTAACCCTATAATTAAATTATTAATTGGGAAATTTCATGATATTCATCAGATTTATGAACTACATTTTGAAATTTATGCAAAAATCGCTTTAAAAGTAATATATTCAGCAATATTTATCAAATTTACCAAATTCATTTAGGAATTATGTAAAATCGCTTGTAAAAGTAGCTTTAAAAGTAATATATTCAGCAATATTTATCAAATTTACCAAATTCATTTAGGAATTATACATAATCACCAGTAAAAGTGAGAAATTCTGACATATATATCAAATTTACCAACTTCATTTGGGAATTATGTAAAATCGCTTGTAAAAGTGATAAATTTACTGAAATTTATCAAACTTACCAAAATGATTGGTGATTATTCATAATTACCGGCGATTATGTATAATCACGAATTAATCACTTTTACCATAACATATACTTTTTTTTACTATATCGAAGTTAAATAAGTATAATAATATGACTAATAAAAACTTAGCTCTAAAATAATTATTTTATAAAAGTATCAATATAAAATTGCGATTAAAACTACGAATGATAATATTTCTCCGCATGATATATATATTCTTTCCTAATTTTACGCAACTTTTCTTATTATCAATGGGGCCATACCAAAATCTCATTTTGAACCGCCTATATCTGTAGTGGGGTCGGCGGATAGATGAAAAATGGGGATGAAAAGATATATCGAATGGCAACATTCTATTATCAAAGGTTGAAAAGTTAAATAATTAATTTAACAATAAATGCAAATAACAATCGAGGATTAAACATTAACCAAACAGTTCACATTTTAATTTGTCATTCTCGATTGAAACATTAAATCATCCTCGAATAAATCATTTAAACTGTGTAGAAGTTTGCTATTTAGTCTCTGCTATCAGAATGCAAAAATGAAGGATAATAATATCTTAGTGAATTCTTCCGATACTATAAATAGATTAATTTTGTCAAATATTCCATATATTCCATATTTGTCAAATATTCCATATTTCGATCCATAAATTTAATCAAGATATAATTAAATTTTTTGTGATACATGTCAATGATTTTTAAAAATTTTATGTCGTTTTTCATTATAATAAGCTGTAGGAGTATTTCAAGCCCACTATCTACAGTCCATACCCTTAATGAGATCAGTCAGAATAAAGAATGGGGTTCGATGAGCTGAATATTGACGTTTTATGAATAAATTCCGAGATATTCAATAGTTTATATTAATATACAGTATATATGCGTAATGAAGAAACGTATCATTATATTAATGTATATTATATATTAATTATATTAGGTATAATGTAAATACAAAAAATATTAAAATATGTCATTATTAATAGCTCAAAGAAATATTCAAATATGTCATTATTAATAGCTTTGTATCCACTAATGGTACTAGATTATTAGCGATCGCAGTTGCTTGGATAATAATGCCTATTGATTTCTTGCAGCAAGTTATGAGATGAGTCTTTTAAAATAATCAATTTAACAATTTATGTTAATTGGCATTTCACCAAAACATTTTATAATACTGCAAATTTAAATTAACTCATGAATAGGTGGAATAATTATATTATTTAAACTTATAGAATACTGTATTATCTACTGAATGGATAAAGCAATAAAATAATTACTGTAATTTATTTATTTATAAAATATTATCTGCAATCAGGAACATTCTATCAAATTGTATATTTTTACAAATATCAACAGTTGATATAAGAAATAAAAAACTACTAAATCTTATATTAGATTTAAATAATCTACTAATGCAGAAAATAATAATTAAGTTATTCATATTGTATATGCACAAATTATAATAATTATCAGAACATACATTTTTAATTTTGATATACAACCAAATTTGATCAAAACTTATTTTTGTAGATGATTAAAATTGAAAGCATTAAAATAAATTTTATAACAATATGATTAAGTTGAAATAATATCAGATTCCAAACTGTAGAGATTTAAAATGTAAAATTAGACTTCAAATCCCTACACGTAATATGTTTATAAAGTACTGTAGTTAATGTTTCTCATAAACATACAGTATATTGCATATGACCTAAATAAATATTTTCCAACTAAATTCCTTTATAACAAGATGTTGGAATTGCTCAAAAATAGTGATAAATTAATTAAAAAATATATATTTATAACTATAGGAAAATTTGATATGTTTGGATACGTAACAATATACTATACTTTATTTATATGGGATCATCTATGAACTACATCACGCTATTTCGAATATTTTTTGACACTCTCTCTCCCCTTCATTTTTCGTCAGGCTTGAACTTCTTGGCCATAACGTCAAAAATTTGAAGACCATCTCCTCATCTACTTAAAAATTTTTTCTCAGATTTTATATAAAAATGAAAATAAAATAGTTAAAAATAAGAATAATTTTATACTAGAACTTTGTTACATATGCTATACTGTACTCTTTAACTTATAAATACTGTAATTCCTCAGACAACTGAATACTGTATAAGTAAGTGTCTTAGAACTAGATATATGCCTTACATTTTATAAGAAATGGATTTCTAAATATTTTAGTCAGTAAATTATTCTGCTGTTACGCACTGACAAATTTTTTGAAATAAAATTTCTAATATCATTCATTTCTCGGTATCAAAAGATTTTTCAAAATAAAATTATAACAATGTTAATGAATCTGATAATTAAATTCATATTTTTTGAAAATATAGACCAAAGAATAGGCTATATTTCCGAACTGTAATAAACTAAATAACGAAAGCGAAAACGATAAAAAAAATCTAAAGGAGGAATATTAGGCGCAAGATAATTTGTCAGTTGTGCAGCGTAATTGGTCTTATCACTTAAGTTCATCCAACCAATTATTCGAATTCATTATGAACAACAAAAATATGTCATCGAATGAATAATGTCAAAAATAATACAGGTTTTGATATAGGAAGAGATGAATCATCCAAGGACTTATTTAATAGTCCTTTTTATATAAGAGAAAGTATTATTTATCTTGCATAAACAATTGAAATGTAGTCTTTCAAATAATAACAATTATCATTATTATTTATATTATAATTTTTATTATTTCTTTTTAAATTGTGCTATCATTTGGCACTATTGTCAGTAGTCGCAAAAGAACTTTTAATTAAGAATTAGTTCAAAAATATAAAAGAAAAAATAAAATTTTAGGTTTGCATATAGGCCTATTAATATAATTTTTGGTTAAATCAACTCAGCAATTTCCTTTTATAAACATTTTAAAATACTGTTACTAATGTCTACCGATTATATTGCTGAATCTGGAAGTTATAATAAATATAACATTATCTGCAGTATTTATTTTTAAATAAAAAGTAACAGTATGTATAGTATTATATATTTTATTTATCTATAAGGGAAATCCGTCCTCCTTTCTTTTCCTTTACATATATTCAATAAATAGTTATTAACAGTGACATAAAATTTACATATTCTAATACAACAATAAAATTATAAATAAAATTAATGAAATTTTTATTTGACTATAAAAAGTTCACAGATTATTAATAAGTTATTAAACAATGTAAGAAAGAAATATATAAAAAAACCCTTTGGATCAATTTTTATTTAATTAATAACGTGATTCAAATTCTAACAATCTCCATATTAAGAAGTGAAGAAGAAGAAGAAGAAGAAGAAATTCTAACAATCCTTCCTCCCTTACTTCAATTGACTGAATTCAAAGAAACATTAAGAGGATTGAGTGACCTCAACATTAAGAAGTCACAATAAAAGTTTAGGTCAAAATTATTAAAAATAGTAACAGAATTTGAAGTTTTTGTAGTCAAACGGTGAACTTGTAACATTTGGAAGAGATCCAAAAATCTGGAGAAGGGAGTGTTTTTAGAGATGAAGCCAAAAGATCGTTGGGAATTACAGAAAGGGATCGATATAATAAATATATAAATAAAATTTCCGAACGTCTGAATTAATAATATTGTAATTTATCTACATCATAATAAATTACTGTTTATCTTTACTTCAATTCGGGAAGCGAAAGGAACAAAGAATAGTATTATAATGGCTAATTTAATTAAATATTTGTTTCTTTTGAAGTTATATTAAAGATGTTTTTTCAAACGACTCTCAGTTGTCTGCCCTTGGTTGTTTTGTGGCCACATTAAAGAATATAAATCTAATTGAGCTAAATAAGACTGTTCACTTTTAATCTTTAGGTGATTTAAATCAATTATAAATTGCTACAGGAGATAAATTATTTCTTATATAAATAAAACTTTTTAAATGATAATTAAGGCTTCTATCATTTAATTATACAGTAAAGTTTCTTAGACCAATAATAAGATCAAAGTTAAGAACATCCGACGAATTTTTTAGATGGGAACTTAAATATTTTCCCTTTTATAGAAAGGAAAACTATAAGAACTAATTCATTATAAATTTTCACTAGAATATATTAATATTCTGTTCTTTTTATAGTCTATTATAATAATATATCCAATAGTCTCTTAATCAGAATAATAATCAATAGTAAAAACAATTTATAAAAATTTTCAGAGCAAAGTATTCTCAATAAATTAAATATTGTAACTAGCAATATTTAATAGATTAGAGGATATGTTCAATTACAGAATTTATTAAAAATTAGATCAAGAAAAGTGCTTTTTCTATAAATTTTCAGAAAGTATAATGTTTCATGAATGAATATATATTATTATAATTTTAAATGGGGTTCTAATAATGATAATTTTCCACTATTTTTCAGTTTTTTAAATCTAAATAACTTGATTGGGCTGAAAATAACGTTATTTGATGAGTCCTTTCTTGAAGAAAAGCAGTATTTTAGATTTCTTAATCTTATAATATCTTTCTAATTCAGCTAATTTAAATTAAACAGTATGAAAATCAAAAGAAAAAAATGAAGGCCTCTTGAATTGGTTAACCAACAGTTCAAGTTTATTTATACTTCTACTGTATATCTTAATAATCCTTTAGCAAAAAAACATTTATTTAAAAATATTGGTGTTGGGATTTTTTTCCGTCAGTGTATGAACAATGGTCCTGAACTTTCTTTTCTAAAACTAGTGCCTCCTCACGATATCGAGAACACTGTCCTGTGTGGTGGTTAGCCTTCATCGAAAACAAATGACAGTGGTAATGGGTATTTTAAAATATTGTGGGCTCTTCAACATTGTGCGCATCTGTTCTTCCTCCCCGGCAATTCTGGGCAGAATGGCCATATGTTAAGCATTCGTTGCACGTGCGAGGTCGAGGAATGTATGTTGAGCAGAGAAATCTTTCGATAAAACAGTTTGACATCCCGAAGTTCAGGATGGCCGACAACAGATAGCAAGACTGTAGTGCAGGGAGTGCGAGCTTCATCTTCTGCTCGAGTTAACCTTCAGCATGATGCCGTCCTGCTGAATCCACTCCAACAGGTCTGCCTCAGTATAAGCTACGTCTACGTTTTTTAGGTATTCGGTACAGATACAATCTGGGGACAGTTTGACTGAAACTGGTGCTTCCACAAATTGATCCAGTTGAAGAAATTCATGTGCACACTCATGAGAGGCTGTTTTAAATGTACGAAGACCTCCTCTAGAGTAATGAATTTAATCGATCAGTTTATGCTTTATAATATGGTAGAGAAGAAATCATAGATCTTCATTGGATTTATTCGAGGAAACGGGATGTTCCTGCAACGAATAAAGTAATCGTGGGAGGGACACACCTTACCGCCATTTTCAAATTTCACAAAATTTCAAACACCCTTTCATAATTTTAAACAATATGATAGTATAATGCTCTAGCAACAAATATTATGTAAAATTACAGTTATTTATCTTATTACCACAGAATTTCAAAATGGCGGAGATTATACAAAAAGCTCTTGTTTTATAATGGAAACTTTTTTGTTCAAATCTGTGAAATCAGAAACTTCTAATTGGAACAATTGAGAAACATATTTCAAAACATAATATATAAAGTTATTTCAGTAATTTTCTGAACCGAATATTATTATTATCTGAGATACGAACAGCCACAGTTACGAATAAAACTTATGTACGAATTATATTCATAACTAGAGGATCTTCTGTACTTATATTTTGCTCTAAATTCTTCTGAAAGAGGTTTGTATAGAAAATTTTTTTCTGTTTATATTTCACTTCTGACAAAATCCATCATGATACTGTGGATCTTGTGATGAGTTTTATAATGATACAGACGCTTTGTAATCAATAGCGAATAAGAGAGGCCTGTTTCCAATAAAAATTTCACTTCTGACAAAATCGAACATGACACTGTGGAACCTGTGATGACTTTTATAACGATCCACACATTTAGTAACTAACATCGAATCAGGAAGGCATATTTCCAATAACTATTTAATCCAAAACGCAGAGTTCACCTGTATTCAATAATTATTTAATCTAATATTTAATCATAACAAATTTAAGAAGCTTTCACCCAAAACACCTATTTAACTGCACGCTTTCAAATTGTCTTAAAAATTGATAATGGTTTACTCTATTTATATATAATTCAATTTATTTTCAGAACCCCATAGAGGATACAATACATTCCAAGAGGACGACAAAGAATTTTATATGAAATTCGTCACAGAAAATCTACTAAAATTCATTTCTTCTCCGGCAGGCAAGATTTCACACAAGGCACTAATTTAACTGCACCATGCTTTAAAATTGTCTTAAAAATTGATAATAATTTATTTTGTTTATATATTATTAAATTTATTTTCAGAATACAATACAATCCAAGAGGACGACAACGAATTTTATATGAAATTCTTCACAGAAAATCTTCTAAAATTCATTTCTTATCCTGCAGGCAAGATTATCATAATCCTTCTGTTCTTCATCAATTTAAGCATCGGCACTTGGGGAGTTATATATATGAGGGAAGGATTGAATGTCTTTGGTCTTTTTCCACAAGATTCAGAAATTACAAGAGGTTTTCGGACATTTTATAAATATTTCACAGAATATTCTTCATCCCTCCATATAATTATTGATAAACCATTGGATTATTCTGATCCTCAAGTTCAGAAGTCATTAGAAGATCTAATGACTAAATTCAAATCTAACCCAAATGTCGCAGGTTCTGATCTAGAATTCTCCTGGCTGAAATATTTTAAGAAATTTCAAGGATCACCAATATCAAAATATTTGTTAAGAGGTTACGATCTGACACAAAAACAAGATTTTATCGATGCTTTAAAAGATGTATTCCTCAAAATAAATTCAGCAAAGCTGTTTAAGGATGACGTTGTTTTTAACGAAAATTATACAGAGATCATCAGTAGTCGATTTTTTGTGACAGCTACGAATTTAACCGATAGAGATACAGAGATTAGGGCTTTGAAAGAAATGCAGAAAATAGCAGATGAATCGCCGTTGCCTATTTTTATTTATTCTTTTATTTCTCCTATTGCTGAACAAGGAGTTATCATCAAGCAATTAACTCTTCAGTTATTTTGGATAACGTCAGTCTTAATTTTCGTTGTCCTTTTCATCTTTATTCCGAATTTGAAATGCTCTCTTATTGTTTCATTGTGTGTTCTATCCATTGTAGTGGAAACTGTAGGTTATATGATGTTTTGGGATATTAATTTGGATTTAGTCTCTTTGATCGTTATTATTCTCTGCTTGGGATTTTGTATCAACTACCCTACCCATATTTGTTACGCATTTCTGTCTTCTCCTCACAATGCTGTCAAAGATAAGTTGAAGGACTGTTTGTATCATGTTGGTTTCCCCATAATTCAGGGGACACTGACTACAATTTTAGGTCCATTGATTTTATTCTCTATTGATATGTATTTTTATACAACATTTGTAAAGTTAGTAATAATAATTTCTATACATACGGCATTTCATGCATTATTAGTAATTCCGGTTTTGATTTCCATCACATCAAATTTTCTAAAATAGATATTTTTTATGTTTTGAGACCAATATCATAGTGTTTAAATTTATCCATTTATCACTTATAAAATTTAAAATGAAATCACTGATTTGTAAATTTTACTAAAAAATACATTAAAATAAAAAAATTCGATTTGAATTCTAAAATTTCTCGTAAATTTTCACGTCAATCGGATGGCCACGTGATAGACCTGTGGGAAATTGCCTTTAAAGACAATAATGAATTCGAAGATCCACAACTTCATTTGTTCAGGGTAATCCGGGCTCATCGGATTGAACCCCCATCCTTCAGCCTTCCTGATGTCCTCATTATTTGATTTTCTCCAATGACGAACTTTTCCGTTGGTTTTTTCTAATGGCTGAGGTGTGTTGGTGGTATGTCCACCCCACACTTTCTTTCTTGTGGGAGTGGAGCTATCAGAATGTTTAGGTTAGGTCGGGTTGGTACTAGTAATATCTTCTGTCCTATCAATTCTTTAGCAGAGTGACTGTGATAAGTTAATAAACATAATAGATGAAAATGCAAGATTATGTATGTATATATTATATAATATATAATAATAATAAATTATATAATTTTTTGTCTTTTTGGGTCTCCGGAACGAATTAATCAAATTTCCATAAAAACCTATGGTAAATCGATGATCGGTTAACGAACAATTTAGATAACGGACATTGTCTTGGAACGGATTATGTTCGTTAACCGACATCCACTGTATACGTAAGCAGTTACTTTTAATTTGTAAATATGTTTTTATAATCTCTCAGTTATTGTATAAATATATATAAATACACTCATCTATTTTGAATTATATTTGATTCTTTAAATAATGCTTTTTTTCTATTTCATATTTAAGAAATAGAAAAAATAAATCGATTTTTTAAAGAAAAACTTAAGATTTTTCTTTAAAAAATCGATTTCTTCTTGTCAATCGATATATGAGCCTCTCAACTGATTAACTTCATTTCTTTTGTAAATTTCTCAATTTTAGTATCCAAACACACGTTTATATTAATCATGTGTTCCAAAGCTAAATTGAGAAATTCACAATAAAATGAAATTACTGTAATCAATTTGGCTTCTGAGAGGCTCATATGTGGATGGACATAACAGATATCACAATTATATACATGGTGTCGCAAAAGTAACGCCCTTTTTTTAACTGGAGCGATGTTAACTCACGTTTTTTGAAAAAAGATGTTAATCTACTAGGAGTTACAGTTTGGGTCGCTAATTCTTCCATGGGAATAATAGGGCTGATACTCTTTGATGGTACTGTTAATCAAACAGAATTCTGGCCGAGAGTTGAAAACCAAAATGACATTTACTTTCAACAGGTTAAACGTTCCGGAATGGTTAAATCTTAATTTTGAGGGGAGATGTATAGGACCACGTAGAGCAATGAGTGGCCATCACGATCACCAGACCTAACACCACCTGACTTTTTCTTGTGAGTGTATTGAAAGATCTTGTTTACAGCCTCAAACCGAAAGCAATTCCTGAATTAAAACAAGCAATTTCTGATAAATTTTCTGTAATTAGCGTAGAAATGTGTCAAAAGGTTTGTAGAAGTGTTGCTAGTAGTGTTCAGCATTGTATTGAACACGAAGAGGAGCAGTTTAACATGTTAATTAAATTTTTAATCATAATGAATCACGTTGTTTTAATGCAACATGATTCATTATGAACAATATTTAATTTTCCTAAACTACTGCATTTTATTTTCATTAAATTATTTTTCGTTTCTTTAACCACTGTAATAAATTTTTGTACAAAAAAATTACTACATAAAAAGGGCGTTACTTTTGCCGCACCCTGTATATGGGCGGATACACATTATTTATATTTTTATGTATAAATTTTATATTTGAAAAAATAAATTAATGAAAAAATTTAGTTTGCTGTAACTTGCAGTCGGCCGGATGGCCGCGTGGGAAAGCTTCGGTTACCACCTTGGAGGATCCGGGTCCCACACCTCCAATTTTTCAGGAGGGGTCCAGGCCCGGCCTGTTGAACCCCATCCTTCAACCATCCGGTTGACCCCATCATGGGTGCTGGCCAGCCTGTGATGGGAGCTATAAATGGCCGCCGCCAGATAAAGAATATCCCATGAGGATATGGCGGCGTAATAAAACTAACCTAACCTAACCTAACCTGTAACTTGCAATTTTAATTATGCTAAGAATAGTGGCGCCGAGAGAAATTTCGGGCCCCGGTACGAACCAGGTTTTGGGCCCATATATATAATATTCTTATTGTTAGGAAGCGGCCTGGGCCCTTCAATCTTCTACGGGCCATGGGGAATTTGTCCCCTCTTCCCCGGCGCCTATGGCTAAGAATAGGAGGATGAAGTACAAAAATTAGATTTTCATCAAGTGTCAAAAATCAGTTACTGTTCTGAAAATTAAAACTGCACATTATGTGAATAAAAACGAATCAAATAATGCGTTATTTAAATGTTTTGATATTTAATAAACGAAACTACTATGCTGAACGTTTATAAGATGTCCGGAGCCATTTTGAAAATAGAATTTTTTTTATAACATTATTATTGTCAAACACATTTTCAAAAGTTACATTTCTAATATATAAAAATATGATCCAGCAGAAAATATTTCGTAAATATATTCAGTACGCAACGTGCTACATTTTACAGTATTACAAAATGGTGAAATTCTATTTCGCATTATAATTTGATAAATACTGTATATGAATAAAAAGTGACTCCTCCGATTTTTCATAAAACCTGCTTTTCATTAAAAACTAAAACAAATAATTAGCGGCAACTTCTCAGGAAAAAAAATTACGGTAATAGGCATTATTGCTCTATATAAAATTTCATTCCTTTTTCGAAAATTGCCCTGATAGACTGTAATGCGTTAGTAGATTATCCCGATCCGAAATTTTCTTCTTCTACAGCAAGAAATTCTTTACGATAGGATTGTGATTACTGTTGCTGTGAAAGACGAAGACATAGGGCGCGCAACAGTGATTCAGTAAATGAAATGAAACTTTTTGACAAGAATGTCAAAAAGGCCCGATAGTGATAACTCTGAGTAACATTGATGAGATTCTTTCAAAGATGGTAAATAATAGATTTACATTGCTGCATTTAGATTCTTGTTATTTATGGAAAAAAGAAATTTTTCTGAAAGTATGAATTTTTTTCTCTTCAATTCCACTGTATCACGTATTCAAAATCCGGAACTCTCGGTGTAAAGCATTTCGGATCGGGGATACGCAACCTATATCGTATTATAATAAATAGATAGCTTTTACAATTTGAATGATTTGAGACTCTCAAATTAAACTGAATTCGAATGATGATCAATTAATTTTAATGATCAATTACGCATTCTTGAATGGGATTTATTAACCACTAAAATCGTTTTAATCTTTGGTCCAATTTTTTTTTGGAACTATAATTACTCTGCCAAAATTTAAATTCTGAATTTTCATGATTCTATTTTCGATACTGTCCATTAACTATTACTAAATCAAACAATTTTATTAACAATTAATAGTTGACTTCCCTAGCATCCGCTATTTTGAAAAGATAGATTAGAATTAAAATGTGTCACTGGAGTAATCTTCAGTGGTTGACCAAGATGAATTTCATACAAATCTATTAACTAATTAAAGTTTTCATAGTGAAATCTCGGAAATTTAAATGTCTATTTTTAAATTGTTGAAGTTAGACTGATCCTGACATCGATAATTTTCAAGACCTTAAATTTCATTACAAAAAAATCTACCAATTAATTTAAAGGATGAGATATTCAACAATAGTATAATTTTTTAGCACACTGAGTGTATTCAATCTGAACTTTTTAATAAAATTTATTAATTTAAATAACAATGAAAAATAAATAAAATATTTGCTAAATGAAAAATAAAAATTTAATTTTCTAATGCAAATTATTTATTTGTAAGTTTAATAAATGCATTATTTTCACAATTTATTCAATTTTTGTACTTTGAAGAATAAAATACCCGTATACTGATAGTATCCAGTCAATAACAACAACAATATTGTATATTCACCTGTTTTTGAATAAAATGATAAAAACTTTTTTGTATAAATTTACCATCTTTTTCATACTATTTAAAAATAAATTTTTCCTATATCTATAATTCAAAGTTAAACTGCTTCTGTTTTCAGAAGTTTGCATTTTTTTATCCCAATCACAAAAAAGCATTCTCATTAAAACATTGTCCAATCAGAACAAAAATTTTAACATAAAAGAAATTTATTTTCATTTGCTTTTTTTATATCACTATAGTTTTTAGTTGCATATAAAGATAAAACATTCCAATTTAAATGTTTTATAATGTTTATCAAATTAACAAATTCAATATATTCTGTGCAAAAAAAAAAAAATATACAAATTTGCATGTATTAAATTAATTAAAACTGTACAACTTTAATAAAAACATTTGGCAAATAATAATTCTTTAAACATCAGTTAATTTATGTACAAAATCACAAATTTTAATATATTATTTTTTTAATTTTTACATTCTCCAAACAATAAATATCATATGAGATTTATTGTTATAAAATAATTTACAATATAAAAATCGTGATTTCCTTTATAAAAATATTATTAGACCAACAAAAACAAATATATTATTGTTAAAAATGTTTAGATAACAATTTAACAGTCCAATACTGAATTTTTTTTTGTAAATAAAACTTAATTGTATGTGTTAAAACTCATACTTTTCATACCAAAGATTATTTTGCCACATTCTTGATGCTGTTATGTTTTATTCATGTATAGAAAATTTTGAAAATAATTATAATCATTTATAATGACATCAAATTTAGTTTTAAATTTGTTTTATTGTACTATCAATTTTATTGAAATATTTATTAATAAGAATTGTGCAATAAAAGAATATGAATATCCTTTTTATATATAAGATTTTAAAAGAGATGAAATTGCTTTTGGATAATACTTCACAAGATCCAGACGTTAATAATGCAACTTCAATTTAATATAAATATAGCTAAATTTTGCTCTTTTACCTTTAACAAATGTTTCTTCTTCTATCAGTTTACTTGCTTTATTTTATTTGAGTTGCATTTTATAGGCAAATATAATGAATTGTTTCTTATTAAAATAACAATTTAACCCCATCCTTCAACCATCCGGTTGACCCCATCATGGATGTTGGCCAGCCTGTGATGGGCCACTATCAGTGGCCGCCGCCAAATACAGTATATCCCATGAGGATATGACGGCTTAACATAACTAACCTAACCAAAACTTATAGGCTTATATTCGAAAATATATAGTATTTTCTTTGTGAACTATTATGAAAAATACTTTAAATTTAAAAATAACTTTGAAATTCGTACCACTTATGACAAGAAGATTTCTCATGGCTTGTCTACAACAAGAAGAATATTTCCAATTGTTTGGTTGTGAACCATAAGGGACCTTTGGATACATAATGAAATTGCCTTTAGATCGGTCGAAATCTCCTGGACTGCAGATAATATTACTTTGAGGATCGTGACCACAACCAAATGCGTGTCCTAATTGGTGAAGTATAGATAATGTTATTCTGAATCTTGGAACTATGAAATTTCTTTCAAGATTGGTAACAAATGCTACGTTATAAATAGACTTATCAGTTTGTTTGGTACCACGGGCACAAATTCCTCCTCTCACGTTTATATTTCCTACAGCACACTTTCCTTTAGTCCAGAAATCTCTGTGAGTGAAACATATCAGAAAGCACTTCGTATGCCGATAATCAGTCAGCAACTTCAGAAAACTTTCGTTGTCTAGAGTATCAATTCCTAACGTATAACCAGCTTCTTTTCGTTTTTCGAATATGCTTATCTTTTCAACGCTAAATCCGACATCATCAGGAATGTCGTCCAAGTCCACATCGGTATTTCGGAATATTTTATCCGCGATTTTAATGTGATACATCATTTCTGCGATGATCCTAGCGTAATCAAATTCCATGTACTTCACATACGTATGATCTGCAATGAGTTCTAAAGAGCAAATCCGACGTTTCCTGAAAGTAAAAATGCAATATACCGGTAATTAAATCATATTTTCAAATTTTATATTCGTTTGTAAGTCTATTTTAGTAAATTTAATGATAAATATTTTTTAATAATTATAATGTTGATCCAATCTTACGGATTACACTTAATCTTGTTAATCCCTTCTTAATCTGGTTGCTTATCTTGTGGGCATTTTTTTATAAACTATATTTTATGGAAAATATTTCAGCATTAATCCATTATACACGCACTCCTCTAGTTTCGAACATTCTAACTTAGCAGTGTGCATTTTCATTTTGAAATTTCACGAAATTTCAAAAAATCTTCTATAATTTTAAACAATATGATAGCAGAATGCTCTAACAACCAATATTATGTAAAATTACACAGTTTGTTTTCCTATTATGGTAGTATTTCAAGATGGCTGCTATTACGAAAAAAATTCGCTTTATAATCGGAACTTTTTGCTCACTTTTCTGAAATAAGAAACTTGTAAATTGGTACAGTGTGAAATGTATTACAAAACGTAGTATATAAAGTTATTTCAATAGTTTTAAGAACCAAATAACAACAGTATCTGAGTTGCGAACAAAATTTACGTACAAATTACATTTGTAACTAGAGGAGAGCGTATATTATACTTAGTTCTATCTAAAGACATGAAGATTTCATCGGCGTTCTTATTGCTACTATCAGAACATAGGAATTAAAAAACTAAAGTGCAAAAAATCAGCTTTGCATGTCCGTGAATAGGAACGGTACTCAATCTGACATCGCGTAGGATATCACTAGAATTCAGCCATTTTTAATATGTAAATAGTTAAAAACTTACACTTTCAATTGATCCAATTTAATTTTCGAACTTGAGTTTGAAGAATAAGAGTTTGAGACGTCTCTGTATCCATCGGGTGGATTAATCTTAGCTGTATCGCAAATGCGATTGCCATCAGGGAATTTAGTTCTCAGCTTCACATTTTTTATTTTATAGAAAACACTCAAAGTTTGATCGAATGTTTGACTGGGATGATATTTACCTGGCTCTAAGAAATAAATTTCATTATCTACGTCAATTTTCCCAATAAATACGTTATTGTGAAAATATCCTATAGCCGACGAATTTTTGTGTCCATTTACAGTTCCTTCGTATAGAGACGATCCAGGAATATTTTGAAGATTCATCTGTTTAGTCCGATTGTCTTTGTAAATAAACACTTTCGTAGCTTTGGATAAAAATGTGTTTTCTTTGTGCAGAGACATAGTATAAGTTTCAGAATGTGAGATGATTTTGACTGATTGGCGTGACGATATATCAAGTTTGACACTTTCGGGATAGTTGATGTCGTACATACGTGCTTGACCAGAGACAAATACGTGTAAATTGTGACAAATAGTATATATACAGATAAAAATATGAATAAAAACTTCCATTTCGAATAATTTTAAAGACTGTCTTTTAGAATTTTAAAACATTCGAACAAAATTCATATTTAACGTTATAAATTCGGAAAGAAAGATTCGATTATCTTATAAATTTCTTTTGTATTTAATTATTAGAAAATTTAATAATTTGAAACAAAAGTAACCATATTAATATATTATCGAAAATATAAAATTTACGCTAAGATGGCGTGTTATTTTTAACGCTAGCGATAACTCCAATATGAGCGTCGCGACAGTCATACGTGATACGCAATTGTTAGCATATCGCGTTAGTTTTCAAATATTCTCTGTGCAGTAGCGAAGGAAGGCAGTCGTTTTCTGAATCAAAGACACAAAAACAGTAATAATATCATTACTGTAAAGGTCATAACATATTGAATGCAATGCGAAGCGAAGATTATGAAAACAACGCCGCGCGAATGCGCGCGTAAAATGTATCATGGCTAATTTTTCTCCTGCGCTGCTTGCGTTAGCTTGCATAGTCGTGCGACAGGAGATGAAAAAATTGAACTGATCAAAGTCAACGTTGGTCATGATCAGCACGCATATATATTATGGTGATGCGAAAAAATAATTTGCCAATAGAAATGAATTTTTCATAGATTCGGAACATGGCAGTTATTCTGATGTTGAATTTGTGTTAGAGGTGCAAAGAAAATTGTGTCTAATCTTTTCTTCTTCCAAAGATTTTTGTGTGGCTTGATGATGAATTCGCAAATACACAATCACTTTTTTACAATATCAATAAATCAAAAACGCTCCGCATTCGACTTCTATCGACGAATCCATGAAAACTTGAGAAATAGCGGCTGCAATTTATACAGACTGCTTGCGGCGCGATGCGAAGCAAGAGTTCGATTTTTTTCCTTCATCTTCGCATCGCGTCGCGTGCAGTGTGTCAAGCCTTTTTATGAGCTCACCAGATTCTCGCACTCGCGATGGTAGATACGTATTATTATTTTTTTCGAATGAAATATACAGATTATTTAACATTTACCATTAAGCCCGTGATACACTGAATACGATGCGAAGCGAAGAGTAAGAAAGCAACGCTGCGCAGATACGGGCGTATAATGTATCATAGACAAGCATTTCTCGTGCGGAAACTCGCGTTAGCTCGCGTAGCCGCAAATTATATGTTAAAAACTATGACATTTGTTCGACCATTAGCATAACTTTTGTAATTTTGCACTTGAAATATTTATCAGAATCATTTCGGAATATATCTTCATTAATTTACCATTAATGCTCCGTAAAATTTGAGTATTTTGGTCGCACTCGCAAAATCGCAAAAGTAATATTTGCGATTCTAGTAATTCTTGAAAACTACCGAAAAAATTATGGGCAATTTTATTGTTTAATTATCATATTTAATGTCTCAACGGATAAAATAAATTAAAAATATCTTATATTTTTAAAATTAAGTCATAGAGTTTCATTAATCACTTTCTAATATTAAAGTAAAAGTAACTGATAATAAAATTGTATAGTATGTCGAAATTATTACACTAAAAAAAGAAAATTAATTTAAATAAATAATTTTATTTTATTTTTTTATTTTAAATAGGAAACAATAATAATTATTTTTCAACTACATTCTACCAGCTCAAGTTATCATGAATGTAATTATGTTTTTCTTATTTATGTTCAGTTCCTAACGTAATTAATTAGCAATAACGATAATTGGCTAAAGATAAAGTACTTTAAGAATTATATTAATGTAGTTCTTAACTTTTTATGCATTTATTTAATGTTTTTCTCTTGAAACAAGAAGTCAGAATAATGAGAAAACGATCGAGTATATCTGAATTATATTGCAATAAATGGTTTACAAAATAAGTATTTTTTATCATAAAACCAGAAAGTGATTTGTTTTATCTCAAAATTTTCCATATGACATCAGCATTTCTCTGGAAATATCCATAAATTTAATTATAACAATTGTAACATACAGATGTTAGTTGGAAAAATTTATGAGGGGAAATATATAGAAAATACAGTTTATTGAGAATTTATAAGAAAATAATTGAGATTTTTCGAAAATTTAAATTCGATATTGAGTTTTCTAATTAATTTATCGTTTTTAATATGTTTACATGTTTACTCTGCTTATCTTCATCGATACTTGGAAAAATTTGGCTTATTACTTTAATGTTAGAATATAAAACTACACAACTCAGAAACAAAAGAGGACTTTTTTGTATATTGATCATTGGGTGAGGGACTCGAACCCATTTAATTGCATTGATCAACCAGAGAACTTATTGATTATATCACCGTCGTAAGTACGAGTGGTCGTAAATCGAGGTAGTTTAAATTCAATAGTAAGTATAGATTTTAAGATATTTTAAGAGTTAATCAAATTTATAATTAAACAATACTTAAATAAAGTTCAACCAATATTTCCAAAATGCAGCACTTGGTAAACAACAAATAAATCAATAAAATTTTTCTCATAACATTTCGCAATTTTTCTAAGAAAAAAAATTCCATTCAGCTATAAAATTTATATTACTTTTCGGAATCGGTACACATAAATATTGGTCTTAAGTTATTCACAGTTATTTCTTTTAACTTCTCGGTTTATTCTTACACATTTTGCACATCGTTATAAATCGCAATTTTTCTTTTCTCGCTTTTGAAACTTATTCTGTATATCATGAATGCGGAACCGATAACAATAAAAAGTTTTTATCAGTTACCTGTCATCAATAAAAATTATAATTTTTATTGCATTTTTTAATTTAAATTTTTGTGAGAATTAAAATGGGAATACGTAAAAAGCAACAGAAAGGTATAAATTTACTTCAAATCTTTCATTTATCATTAAAGCATTAAAGAAGAACAGAGAGAGAGAGAGAGAGAGAGAGATTTGTGAATGACACCATTTATGCGATCAACACTATGTAATAATTAAAATTGTTTAAATCTCTCTCTCGTTTTATAGCTGGAAGGTAGTAATTAAAACTGCGGTAAAGCATCAATAAATGCCAAGCATAGTAGTTTTATTCATAAATCATAAGTTTATACAGGTATTTATTGATTTACGAAGCGATTAGGTTTCAATCCTCGCTTCGTAAGTCGGAGCGGTCCTAAGCCATAAATGCCCAAAATTTATGGATTTTTCAAGTATCGATGTTATCAGTACACGTAATAAACATAAAGAATATAAAACTACACAACTCAGAAACAAAAGAGGACTTTTTTGTATATTGATCATTGGGTGAGGGACTCGAACCCATTTAATTGCATTGATCAACCAGAGAACTTATTGATTATATCACCGTCGTAAGTACGAGTGGTCGTAAATCGAGGTAGTTTAAATTACTGGCTATCTGTATTTTGATGATGCAGGGTTTTATTAACACAACTGTTACATGACATGATTTACACAGAATCAAATCATGAAGATGTACCTTTCTAAATCAGTTATAAAATTTTTTAATAATTATTTATTGACGTATGCTTTAATGCTGTTCTTTTCTCGGGGACTTTTTGGTAAATTTACTCATTTAGAAAATTTATTTCAAAGATTAAAGTATAAAATACATGAATATTTCAGAAAATGTCTATTAATTATACAGAATTAAGCGTGTAGTTATAAAGTTAGAAGTGTAATTTATATTTTTAAATTTTGTCTATACTTTAATGGTTTTTCTTTTTCTTTTTTGATAAAATTGAAACTAATTTTGATAAAACTTTCTTGAACGTTTAATTCGGCGTTTTTTTTCTTCACGGTTAGTTGGCCGTTTTCACACATTCCACGATGGTAGTACATTTATTAACAGTGGTCGTATCGCTGCAGAGAAATTGCCTCGAAAACTCAACTCGATCACTTCAACTTAAATCGAGTTTTAAAATATCTCTAAGGTATTACAGAAAAATAACCTGAAAAAGTTTTCCTATCTTGTCGTTTAGTTTATAATTTCTTATTTTTAAGTTCTCACAATCCATCTATTTTTTTTTTGTTGCCTCAGAAAATCAGTCATCGTTGTGGTTTTTCTATCATGTTGGTTTCCAGGAGAATTTTATGAAGTTTCTAACTTATTTATTGATTTCTGATATAAATTTATTTACTTGCTAGTTAAACTATCAAATATTAATGTTTATAATTATATATTTACCTTCAAATTTAAAATTTTAATGTAATCTTTTCTTAAAGTTAATTGAGTTTCAGACAAACAAGGAAAGTTTTCATTAATTTTAACCAGTTTTAATGAAAATATTTTTTATAATCTTACAAAATGAAATTTAAACTTAGAAAACATTAAAGGTTTTAAGAAGTTAATAGAATTTTTTAAAAATCTTATAAAAAATGATACACGTCAAAAAATTGTTGAAGAAAAATATTACTTCATGTGAGCTAGAAAATTATTTTTTGTTAAAGATTAAGTAATTTTTTTTAGAAAAAAAAATCGATATTTTTGTATATGCAACACAGGATGTGCTGACACATTTACTTTCATCAGATTCACTGTAATTCTTTTAAGGAGTCTTTAAGAAAAGATCTGTCAGATAGAAACAGTTCTTGAATTATTTATGAAGAAATCAGAGGAAACAAATTTGTTCATTTCCTGTTCATTTCTTTTAATTCGATTAAAATTTTCTGGTTTATTTGTTGGTTAACAGCATAAAAGCTTCTAAGGCTGAAGATCAGAAAGGATAAATGCTAAATCTAACAAATGAATAAATTTTTTAGACAAACGTCACCGAAAACTAAAATTTCATTTAATTCTCTGTTTAAATATTTTGCCAATTCTGATTAAACTTTTCAACCGTTAATCCATAGAATAAAGTGTTTAAAACAGAAATATAAAAAATCAAGAACGTTATTTGCATGTATAATTAATACTTTCCTTGTTATTCTTGATGCAATAAAATTATCATATAAAACTGTTTCCTATTATTTTAAAACTATTAGTTATCTTCTAAATTAATTACGGAGATGTATTAGTGCTTGTGTATATACGTATATCAAATGTTTGCAGATATCTAAAATTATTGCTTAATTTTTACGCACATCCACAATACTCTACTTTGTAGCATCGCAATTTCTTCTCGTGTTTAGGTAAATAAAATGCCATATAAAGTTAAGTTTATATTTATTAATTTATAAAATATAATACTCAGTGTATAGACATTACATTCTCAATTATCCGGGTTTATTTTTTTCTGTATAGTTTAACGCCGCTTTCTACCGTGGAGGTATTAAGCAGTAGGGTATTCTAGTTCTCACCATGGGCAACTCAAGAATCCCACCTTCTACCCTTCTCAAAAAATTCTGGTAATGTGGGATCCGGAATTGAACCCGGATCCCACATCTCCAGATTTTTTCGAGGAGGGTAGAAGGTGGATTGGTAATGTGGGATCCGGAATTGAACCCGGATCCCACATCTCCAGATTTTTTCGAGGAGGATATCGTGAGCTGCCCATGATGAGAACTGGAATATTTCACCGTTATGGGATCCGGGAATTGAACCCGGATCCTCCATAGTAGAAGTACAGCATCCTTCCACCGCGCTATCCGGCCAATTAATTATTCTTCCTCTCCATTAACCTAATTATTAGGTTAATGGAGAGGAAGTTATTCACAGATAGGTGAAAAATATTGTCCATGTTTTCCAGTTATTAGTAATAATATCCTCTCCATTTTCAGATTTATTTTTCATTTATTCATCAGATGTTATCATACAAAAGAATTTACTCTAACTGATATAACTGTTAAGCATTATGTACTATAACAACTTATTTTAAATATTCTGTAATTTCTATTTATTTTCGGCAATCCTTAAGATTTTTTCGAATCTCTGAATGAGTTTTCAAAGTTCCAAGACTTACATGTCAATAAAGAATAGTGTTGTTCTGTGACTAGTGCACTTATTAATTCCTTCTTCTCTATCTTCCTCTTCTTCTTGCAACTGATTCCCAACAGATATAACGATATCTGCATCCCTCGTATATTAAAATCCTAGTAGTTTGTAACAATTCATCAAGATTTTCTTTGTCGACATTCTCAAAAGCCTTATAATTTTTTAAATAAGTCCTTTATCGCATATATTTATAGGTGTACAGGTATATATATATATATATGTTTTAGCGCACATTTTTTTATAAATCAAGAGAAAAAAAAATTTAAATACTATCATCAATAGATAATCCGTAAACAGGTAATATATACAGGAATAATCGAAAATATATAGTACACTAATTTTTTTTAATAAGGAAACATCTACTTTTTCATCATCATCTCTTTGAGATACATTCATCTCTTCGAGATACATTCATCTCTTCATCTCTTTGAGATGAAGAGAACAATTCATCAAGATTTTCTTTGTCGACATTCTCAAAAGCCTTATAATTTTTTAAATAAATCCTTTATCGCATATATTTATAGGTGTACAGGTATATATATATATATATGTTTTAGCGCACATTTTTTTATAAATCAAGAGAAAAAAAAATTTAAATACTATCATCAATAGATAATCCGTAAACAGGTAATATATACAGGAATAATCGAAAATATATAGTACACTAATTTTTTTTAATAAGGAAACATCTACTTTTTCATCATCATCTCTTTGAGATACATTCATCTCTTCGAGATACATTCATCTCTTTGAGATGAAGAAATACATTCATCTCAAAGAGAAGCAAAAGAAACAGAGAATCACATCATATTAAAGTGATGTGATTCTCATCACTTTAATATCATATCATATATTAAAATGATGTGATTCTCCATTTTTTTTTTATAAATCTTCACGAAAACAATTTTTATAATTAGCAATAATAAAAAGCGTAAAATAAATTACAAACAATTTTAATAATTAAAATCTATCTTAAAAGTTTCACCAAAACTTAAAAATTATCTAGTCTTTTTTTCTTAATTTTAATTAATAAGTATAAAAATTAATACAGTAATTTTTATTTTTTTTACAAAATCAATTTCTTAAAATAATTATAAAGGTTTCAAGTTACTTTTCTGGTTAAAAGGATTGATTAATTATAAAAAAAAAAAATTCATTTTTTATATAAAAAGAGAAGAAAATTAAAAATTTCTTCTCGAAAAATTTAATTCTTGTAGAGAAAACGTTTAAAAATTATAACATTTTTTTTGTTATTAATGATATGATTTTTAGCTAAAATTATTTTTTCTCAATTTCTTCTTGATATTCTTTTTCGTTCAGATTTCCTATTATACTAAAGAAAATCAGAATTTTAATAATTTTTCATTAAAATTATAATACGATCCGATTAAAATATGAGTTATACTTATTATTAATATGTAAATAATTTGATAAATAAATATTTTTTGCTGATAAAGTTTAGAAATTTGCTTTAGAATTTCTGCTGATGAGGCTTGCGCACTCGGATAGGGTGAAAAGCCAGCCGATGAATTTGGGCTCTTTACGAGGATTGCGAAGTCGCTGGGACGAGTGGCCAGCCGATGAATTTGGGCTCTTTACGAGGCTTGCGCACACGGATAGGGCGAGAAGCCAGCCGATGAATTTGGGCTCTTTACGAGGCTTGTGAAGTCGCTGGGACAAGTGGCCAGCCGATGAATTTGGGCTCTTTACGAGGCTTGCGCACTCGGATAGGACGAGTGGCCAGCTGATGAATTTGGGCTCTTTACGAGGTTTGCGCATTCGGATAGGGTGAGAAGCCAGCCGATGAATTTGGGCTCTTTACGAGGCTTGCGCACTCGGATAGGGCGAAAAGCCAGCCGATGAATTTGGGCTCTTTACGAGGCTTGCGAAGTCGCTGGGACGAGTGGCCAGCGGATGAATTTTGAGAAGTTAGCCGATGAATTTGGGCTCTTTACGAGGCTTGCGCACTCGGTGGGACGAGTGGATAGCCCAATATCTAAGTTTAAAGAACTAGACTATAATGAAAGTTTGAAGAAAACAGAGGCCTGAAGTCATACACTGGTCATAACCTTAAGGTAATAGGTACTTGTCAATTAAAATGTATATATGAAAATCAAACTGAATCATTAGAATTTTATATAGTTGATCATGATTCTAATCCTTTGCTAGGATTGCATGCTTGTGAAAAATTGGGTTTTATAAACAGAAATCAACCCAAGAGTATAAATGCTGTAACACATACAATTTTTGAAGACTACAAAGATGTGTTTTCAGGAAAAATAGGAAAATTGCCTTACATATATGATATTAAATTGACAGAAAATGCAGAACCGAAAATTGCGCCACCACGAATTATTCCTATGTCTCTAAAAGATAAAGTAAAATCAGAATTAAAGAAGATGGTCACGGAAGGTATTTTAAAG
>AYEL01091647.1:0-24884 GCA_000484575.1 Olivierus martensii | reverse complement strand
ATCAACATATCAAACACTTTCATATTTGAAATTTTCAACACAGTGAAACAACACAAAACACTTGCTTCCTATAAATCCAACCCCAGGTCCTCGTCCTAGGAAGCGGTAACATTAAATTTAAAAGAATAAGGATTTTTACATATCAGTTTATGAAAATATAATGATTAATGAAATAAATGTGAGCATAAGTAAATTTAAAAGAATAAGGATTTTTACGCACATATCAGTTTATGAAAATATAATGATTAATGAAATAAATGTGAGCAGAAAACTCAACGATTTGGATATCATTGGATGAAGATTTATATATTTTTGGTGTCTCATTGGATAAATATGGTAGCTATTATTTCAGAGATCATCAAGTGTTGACCAACATCTATGAGATTACCAATGTTGTTATATCAAATATTTTCATTGGATCTAACCCCCAAAAAAGAAGCAATTTTCAACATATGGTTTCTCAAATTGCAAAATTTAAGACAACTATCTATATTCTTAAGAAAAGTTTAAATCATTGTGTGTGTAAGAGATCCTATTCTTTATTTTTAATGGCCAAAGGGGCTCTGGTACTTGAAAATTTCCACAATTAAAACAACCTAAATACTTACAACAGAACAATAATAAATAAATTTTTTGTGATTAAAGAATTAGTGACACTTCCATTATCTAATGCAGTGTTTCTCATACTTTTTTGTGTACTGTCCACCAAAAAACAAAAATGAATACTCAACACCCCAGGAAACCCACATCTATATTTTGTACAAAAATATGTAAGAAAATAAAACAGTAATGATAAATTGAGTTACTTGTATATTAATAAATGTAACAGTAAATACATATTCATATTTAATTAAACTACATAAAGGACAGGAACATGAATTAAATAACTAACAAAAAATAAGAAGGATGAGCCTGAGTACCAATTTATCAATATTCGGCTCAATTTCTGTTAACAATATTCTCAAATCTCCACTTTTATTTATCTGTAGCCGATATCTTTTCTTACAAGTTAGTTATTAGAGTTGTTCTACACTCAACCCGACTTCCACTAAATAAGTCGAAGGGAATGCTGTGAGAAATTTCTGCACAATATTCCATAAGCTTATATCTGAAATTTCTTGCTTATATACAGGGTGTTTCAGAAATGGTGAGTAAATAAGTCGAAGGGAATGCTGTGAGAAATTTCTGCACAATATTCCAGCCTATATCTGAAATTTCTTGCTTATATACAGGGTGTTTCAGAAATGGTGTGCCAAACTTCACAGGCTGGTAGAATAAAATTCTAAGCAAAAAAAGCTAGAGAAACGTTTTTCGATTTGAGGCTTCATAAAAAAGTTAGCCGTTTAAAATTTTGTGATGTCACTTCCTGTCTGGTAAATTGAACTGACGTCGTAGTCAGTTCAATTTAAGGCGAATAATGTCACGTGACGCGCACGCGTTGCTAAAAATAATATTTTTAAAAATATTATTTATGACAAAAAATTTATCTCTAATACTCATTTACATAATTTAAAATTAAAATAATTTTTATTACAATTAAAAAATAATAATTTACAGCAATTGTTCGAAATGGCCACCTCTAACAGCGATGCTTACTTTACAACGTCTTTTCATTGATATCCGAACTCGTTCAAAAATTCCAGGAATATTTCTTATACTTTCATAACTTTCTACAATACGATCATGGAGAATTTGAGCATTTGGAACTGGAGATTTATATACAAAAGTCTTAAGGTGTCTCCAAAAAAAGAAATCCAATGGGTTTAAATCTGGTGAGCGTGCTGGCCAGTTAATGGGTCCTCCTCTACCAATCCAATGATTAGGAAAAGTAGAATCGAGAAAACTTCGAGCACTGCGGCTAAAATGTGCTGGTGCGCCATCGTGCATAAAATATATTCGTCGACGTGGAGTGAGTGGGACATCCTCTAGCAAGGGGCCAAGGTCATGCTCCAAAAAATGTCTGTAATTTGTCCATTGAGTGTTCGTTCCAGAAAAACAGGTCCAATCAGGTAGTCTCCAATAATGCCTGCCCAAACGTTACAACTAAACAGTTGCTGATACCGAGATTGAGTAGTATCATGCGGATTTTGGTCTGCCCAATGATTGTTGTGAAAGTTCAAAATGCCAACTAGTATCATGCGGATTTTGGTCTGCCCAATGATTGTTGTGAAAGTTCAAAATGCCAACCCTTGTGAAATTTGCTTCGTCAGTGAATAAGACACAACCAATAAACGTAGGTTGACGGCACCGCTGTAGAAACCACTCACAGAAAGTCAGTCGTGGTTGAAAATCTACATATGAAAGACCTTGGATACGCTGAAGTGATATGGATAGAGATTTTCCCGACGAAGAATTCTCCATACATTTGCATATGAAACACCCGTTGTCGCAGCTACAAACCTTGTACTTAATCCTGGATTCTCCTGTATTAAATGTAACACCTGTTCTTCAGCGTTTCGTATTCGTACATTCCTTTCTACCCCTCTATTAATTGTTACGGGTGTAAAGGATTCAGTCTTTCGGAGGTTGCGATCTATTCTTGTAAAAGTGAACCTGTTCTTCAGCGTTTCGTATTCGTACATTCCTTTCTACCCCTCTATTAATTGTTACGGATGTAAAGGATTCAGTCTTTCGGAAGTTGCGATCTATTCTTGTAAAAGTGACCCATGATGGACATCTTCGTTGTGGAAATGTTTCCCGAAAAAGACGTACAGCTTCTCTGCTATTTCCATTCGCTAGTCCATAAATAAGATGCATATCTGCCATCCCATATGTCCATAAATAAGATGCATATCTGCCTAATATTTATAAGAAACCTATACATGATTTTTAATATAATTTATCACAAAAAGTTATTTTTAAAGTAAAAATTTAATTATTTTCATTCTTTTATTCCATCTCGATAATAAACACGCCAGAACGAAAATATTTCTGTGAAAGAATTCTATTGTTGATAGTTTTTATCACTAAAAAAAGTTTTTTTTTCTGTAAAATATCAAAGGTAAAAAGTTAATAAAGTTAGAAAATAATATTAGTTATAAATTAATTTTTTAATAATAGAAATAAAAATAACTTGACAAATGTTTGTTTAATATACCAAAAAACAGTTACACCAATTTATGTTGTTTTCAAGATGGAAATTTAATAAAAAGTGAAAGTTTTTATGGTGAAACCTACTTAACTAATCAACATTTATGGTTCATTAATGGATAGTTTGTGAATACTGTGACTTGCAAGAAAACTTTGGAAAATCTTAAATGGTGAAGAAGATAGGACAAAAAAAAAACATTGTGCAAAAAATTTCTTATTATTTTACATTTAACTGCAAGTTTTATACGTTCGTTAAACAATTCTTTCACTATTAATCAATATTTTTAATTTAGTAAGAAAATATTGCTGAATTTCATGAGTGTCTTGATCGAAATTCTTGAAGCGCTTCTGGCTGCTTCATCAGATATTTTTGATATCAAAGATTTAGGAATGAATTATAAAATTTGAGATTTTGTAACTTGTTGATAATAACTTCAAAGCGTTTTAGTAAGTTATCGTAACAGAAAAGAAAACTACTATAGTATTGGTAGTAAATAGAAATAAAACGAATGATTTATTGTTGTTTTCTTACATTTACCACTACGTAATATGAAGCGAATTGTATTATAGCGAATTAGTGTTTTTATTACTTCAAAAGATAACTAAATAATATATTCTTCCAACTTGTTTATGGTTGATATTTTTATTCCATTTCGTAATGGAATGGAAGGAAAGGATACGTGAACTTTGATTGTCAGTAGAATAACTTGGGGTATTATGGAATAGGAAGATAATATGGAATAGTATGGTTTCTCATAGAGGAGGTGGTGTTATGAAACTGTAATAATGCAGAATTTTTTGCGTTAAGTGGTGACATACTTTGACCTCAGTTTCGGTTTCCTCGGCTGGAAGCATGACGATTTAAAATAGAGAACGTGTTTTCATCAAAATACAAAAATTTTTGCGTCATCTGAAATCATCGAATCTGCAAAGATTGCAGGTAAGATGATAATTGTTTTCTGAGTTTCTTAAGAGTATTTAGGAAGCACCTTTCATAATATCTCTTCCTATTTTGAGAGATTTGGCATCTATTGGAATAGGATTCGTTCAAATATTATGGTATGGCTGGTGACAATATGGAATAGTATTCATGGTCACTCTCAATCCTACTACTATAAATTTAAGTTAACGTTTGATCCATTAAAGTTTAAATAGACATGTGTGCAGACTACTTATAAATAAAATAATAATTAAAATAAATAAAATATTAAATTACTGAGCTATAATAAATTAAGATTATACAGAAAACCTTAGTACAGGAATATTAATAAAGTTTGTAGAGCATAGCTGCATTAGTTCCAAACTACTCTAATACCAGTAAAGTTCAAGCTCATCAAGCAGGGAAAGGAAAAAAACTACGTTTTTAAATAACACTAGTTTTTATTAAATATAGCACTTTGGGTTCTACTGAGCCCTCTTCAGTATTTACGAACATTAAACAAATTACGGTTAGTACAAAACTGTTATGTTCTAATTATTTATTCCAAATGGTATATTTAAATGTCTTTGTATAAAAAATGATTGGTTGCCGTAGCAACCGCGTTTATCCTTCTGGTTCAAATCCATTTAGAATGGAATGTTACCTGACAATGGGGTAAAAACTGAAAATGTTTGTAGTTTATGTTCTAATTCTAGAATTAGAACATAACAGTTTTATACTAACTGTTATTTGTTTAATGTTCGTAAATACTGAAGAGGGCTCGGTAGAGCCGAAAGTGCTATATTTAATAAAAGTTAGTGTTATTTAAAAACAGTTTTTTCCTTTCCCTCTTGATGAGCTTGAACTTTACTGTTAAAAAAAATGTGCAGTGTAATGGTATGACAGATCCAATTACTCTTAATACTATATGTACTGGGCTTCTTTCTCTTTTTCTATGGCATACTTCCATGTCTGGGGAGATTCCCATGCTAGTCTATCATTTATCAGATTTTCTATATTTTCTCTTGTTAATATCTCCAGGGACTCTGTAATTATTGGTTGCGTGCATGGCACAATTGGTTTTATTATTTGTGATTGGTCCTATGATATGTTAGGTCTCTACTGAAGCCCTCCACTACAAGAGAGGTGGAGAGTTTTGCTTGGAAATGTCCTTCTTGTGCTCATCTATTCTTTTTGCTAATGTTCTTGATGTTACCCCTAAATAAGCAGCTTCATTTGTGTGTGTCTTTGAGGGGTATTTTATACACTCCTTTGTGCTCATACTCATGGAGTGGATCTTTTTCATTTCTCAGTACATTAAACAAAGTTGGAGCTCTTTTGGTGCTATTTTCCTATTTTTCTTAGCTATCTTCTTTATTATTTCTAAATTTCTTAAGTGGTACTGTACTGGTAAGTATTTTCTCTCGTTGTTTTTAGACCTTTCTGCTCATTGGTTGTTGCTAGGTGTTCTTCTTTTTACCTCCTTTAGAATCTGTCTTAGGAATGATCTATGGTACCCATGTTGTATTCCAATCTTTTGTAGGTATTCCAGTTCCTGGTTCAGGTCTTCCGTTTCACTACAGTAAGACAGAGCCCTTCTGTATAAACTTCTAAAAGCTGCTTTTTTTATAGCTGACAGGATCGTTTGACTAATTGGGAATTAAGACAGGTTGATACATTAGTTTTCTGTAGACACTCATTTTCACTCTCTTTTCACCGACCTGAATTTGTTGATCTAAGAAGTGTACTGTTGTATTACTTGCCTGGCCTTCTTCAATTTCAATCCATACTGTTCGAGGGTTAATTCTTTAGCAAATTCGTCTACTCTGTCCTGGTTATTCCAAACAATAAGAATGTCATCAACCTACTGTACGTAAAACTTCGTTAAGGACTGAAATGCTGGGAGCTTTTGACTTTCCACAGCTCTAAGAACAATTTCGGCTAAGGTACCTGCAATTGGGCTCCTGATTAGTACACCCACTTCTGTTTATATATCTTACCTCTAAAGGTGAATAATAATCTACTTCTAAAGGTGTTTGGGATAACCAGGACAGAGTAGACAAATTTGCTAAAGAATTAACCCTCAAGCAGTATGGATTGAAATTGAGGAAGGACCAGGTAAGTAATACAACAGTACACTTCTTAGATCCATACTGCTCGAGGGTTAATTCTTTAGCAAATTTGTCTACTCTGTCCTGGTTATCGTTTGTAGTTTCTAGTAAATGAAAAAGTGATTCTTTACTGCTATTACTGCTAGAGTTATTGAAGTTGAATATTTAAAGTTTAAGCAATGTATTCTAAAGTTATGAATGGATCTTAATTTATTTCAAAATTCATAAAAAATTTAATAATTATTTCTCGCCACATTTGGCAAAGTTTTATGACGGGAAATACAGTCAGAATAGTTTACATAAACAACGGACGAACAAACAGATAAAGAACCTCTCTTTTTCTACTTATTCCTGTTTAATTATGATTCATTGATGACAGCATACTAAATCATCAATGATGGCTACTCTATAAAAGGATCGTAGTTCCTTTTGCAGTTGTTCCCGGTTTGGTAAGCTGTTGGACAGTGCCGGGTTCCTGTCATGTCTTCCCTGTCCGGGAGACCGATGTCAACATATCCAAGTTATAATTGGAAGAAATATAGAAGATAGACAATAAGTTAAATACCTGTATATCAACAGAAGAAGAGTATGATACAATCAACAGTTCCCGCTAACTGGGCGGAAGAAGGAACTTATTACTCATATCATTCTGGCTGAAGGATGTCGTCTTTGTGATAAAAAGACTGTAGTATTTCCATTCATTCATTCAAACTTGACTGCAGAGGAAAACGCTGAAAACTTCAGTTATTACAACATTATTATGACAGGAAAATGACTATTTCCAGGTATATCTCAGTTCAAACCTTTTGGCTCCCTTTTGATCTTTTAACTATCTCAATCGTTCATATCTCAATTCAATGATTTGTTCACAATCTCTGTTTGTACTATTGATTTAACCATATTATATTAATCTCTTATTTTGTTATTAAATAAACTTTCTTTTGCTTTTGTTAACAAGGAGTCAGTCAGTCTTTTGATCCTGGAGCTCTGTGCCACTTAACCACGTGACCTTATTCTAAAATCGGCCTATATCTTTCATCATTCCAATGTGTTGTGTTGGAGAATCACATTAAACTTCTCCTTGTGTCAGGACCTGATGAAACATCGGCCAACCCGTTGCAGATTATTACACTGTTTATATTAAAATTTATTGCAATGATGATGATTAATTATCATCAAAGTTTATTTCATATTTATCAGTAACTCTAACTTCAACGCCTTGGCCATAATAGTTGTGATTTCTATTTAAACAGTCATTTTCAGATTTAATTCATAATTTTTGACAACTGTTTTTAGAGAAACTAGCATTAAAAGTAATATTACTCATAACAGATTATCATGCAACATTTCTATATCTGCTCTTTTTTCCAAACTCTGAATAAAAAAAGCAAATACACAGATATGTTGCACAGAGCAAATAAATTTACAATATGCCAATAACAATTAACTGTAAGAGCAGTTCTAAAATGATAACTGCTCTTACATATACTGAAGAAAATAATTGTCAGTACCAAAAATGTTTAACAGTTTTAAATAAAGAATTGTTTTTAGCATATTTTCTATTTCAGTAGTGTTTGTTCTTGATTTTATGTGGTAGTATTCTAATTGATAGATATAAATTATGGAAATCTGAGATTGATATATTTAGGGCCATCTTAACAGCATTGTAGACCCTACCCATAAACCGCGATAAATCGAGAATTGCAATAATCGAAACCGTGATAATCGAGGTATTCCTGTATATATTTTTTCAGTGACTGTGGAACTGTTGGAAATACCTTTTTATCTAATTTTTCATTCATAGTGTACAACAGAAACAGTATTTCCAACAGTTCCATAATCAGTAAAACAATACAAAATACAAAAATAAATAATACAAATAAAAAATTATGTCAAGAATGAAAAAAATGGATCATTGTCACTGCTGACTAAAATCGAACATCAAATAAACAGGCAAGCTGAGCTTGGGACATTTAGTCACAAACATTATAAGGATAGTTGGATGCTGTAGGCCAAAGTTAATACTGTACATGATGGCAGAAGAAAAATTTTAATATCATGTTTCTTATTTTTTTACATGCATTTTCAATATACTTTACAAAACCATCATCATAATCATAAAATATTGAATTTCTATTGAAAAATTCTCAATTTACAGAAATTTCAAATTAGGCATCACAAGAACATAATTGTCACAAATTGTGATTGCACTGTATTAGGACAGGATGAGAAACTTATAAAGGACATTATTTTTCTTAATATAATCGGAAAGATCTTCCAAAAAGATCATCCTTAGTCCAAAAACCCCTCCACACCATGTGAATAGGAGTTTCATCTCTAGCTTGATCCAAGATACAGAGATTTAAAAAACAACAACAGGTGTTATCTACAGTAAGATGCCACTTAACATGGGGGATACGTTCTAAGGAAACAAAGCACTAAATGAAACAGCGTTAAACAAGGTTATTTTAACATTTAAATAATGAGGACAGGTGAAACAGGACAGTGAATAAAAAATATTTACATAGCATTTTTTTTATTTTATTTTGTAACATGTATTATTACTATATTGTATTATATTAATTATAGACATTTTTTATTGCTAATATAGATTTGTATTCATAAATCATTCATGAAAAATTCTTAAAATTAGAAAATAAAAAATTTTAAGAACAAAAAGCAGTAATCAGATTGCAGTAAACTACAGTTGAACCTCCATATATCGATATTGAAGGTATCTTAGAAAAATTTCGATATATAGAAACTTAATGTAGTATAGTAGTTAAGTGATATTTTGTCCATATCGCCTTTTTCACAACCCCTGATGGCAAAGATGGTGGCTCACAGTTTGTAAAACTCCAACTTACATGATTTGAAAAAAGTTTTGGGGAAAAAATATACAAATGAATTTTTTTAATGTTTAAAAATATATATACATTATATTAATGTATTAAAAGTCTATTTTTCATTTATCTATTATTCATAAATCATTCATGAAAAAATTCTTAAAATTAGAAAATAAAAAGTTTAAAAACAAAAGGCAGTAATCATTGCAGTAAACTATAAACAATGAAAAAATATGGATGAAAGAAAAACATTCTAACTTCAAGAAACTACAGTTCGAAATAGCAACATAAGCCACTTTGATCATATCAAACTATAGTTCGAAGTGGCAGCATTTGGGTTAAAACTAAAACGAATAATTATTATTTTATAGTTTAAAGTGGCAGCATTCAAGTTAAAACTAAAATTGGATAATTGTTATTTATTACTGTAAAATAACGTTGATGACCGATCATAAATATGAACTGTGAACACAATAGACTTTTGTATGTACTGCACTGCACTGATATCAAATACACTGAGACACAGTATAAGAGTATCAAAACAAATTCATGCAATTTCAGATTTATGTGAGTATAATTGGATTGAAAAACTGCACCAAAGTGAATCAATAAAAATATATAGAATTCATAAAAACCGTGTTATACCAAAACATCTTTAATGGAGCAGCGTTAAACGGGGTCTTACTGTACATACATAAATTTATATGTTATAATAATTAAATTTTAGGCTGCTTTATTACAAATTAATGAGAAAGAAGCATTATCGCCTCCTCTTCTACAACAAAAAATCAGAGAATTATTAAAAGGAAATCCCGAATTAGCTGAAGCAGTAAGTTATATTTTGAAATATTTAATCCATATTAAAGTTATAATAGGTTATTTTTATTTGTGACAGTATATGAATTTATATAAAGCAAATATTTTAATTTCAAATATATTTTTGCAGTCATATTTGAAACTAAAAAATAAATTGACAAAACTAAATTTAATGATTATTCTATATATGGCTCCAAGAATATAATTTGTAATTTGAATTATCAAATTCTTCAGAATTTATATTAAATTAATAATAATGTGATTATGATTTTGCTTTTAAGTTTATAATACAATTGATCCCTGACTTAAATTATTAATTGATTTGTAAAAACCCTCAAGAAAATCAAAAATTAATTTCCTGCAGAAATCATTGAATATATCGTATTACTTCAAATTTTATTCAAATTTTTAAGATGTAAAATTTGGGTGCAGCTTAAATTCAAAATGAATATTATTCAGATTTTTAAGACGTAAAATTTGGGTGCGGCTTAAATTCAAAGTGAACATTTTAACATCTTATTTCTCCTGATCTCCTACTCCCCAACATTCAGGTTTTTGCTTTATGCTCTATGCATGTGCATAGTATTACAACCATTGATAACATTTTTTTCATTGGTATCCCATTCATACTTTTCTGATTTAATCCAATTGCTGTTTGATAGTAGCTTATAGAATCACTTCATATCTGGCCATATTTTAATCACAAGAAAAATCACGAATTACTATAATGCTGTTTATAATCACTGATAGAAACAAATTGCCATCTTTTATTAAACAAAAAAACTGTATCCAAGGAAAATTTTCCTAAGGGTGTTGTAATTCAAGCACAAAAGAATGCATGGATGACAACAGAGTTGTTTTAAGATTGATTAGAACATGTTTGGAAGAAGCTACTTTAAAAAAAATGAAAGTGATAGCATATCTGAAGAAGAATCTTAATAAGCTTATTATGTATATTAGTACCTATTTAAGTAAACAAAAATGTTTCTTATTTCAATACCTATTATAAAATCATTTTTATTTTTTCCAATTTTAAAATCCTACTGCACTTAAATTAGAGGGTAGCATAAATTCGAAATAATACGATATTATTAATTGGTTCTAGTTCATTTACTAAACTTTAATCATTATTCTTTAAATCTAATTTTTTCATTATATAAATAAATAGATTATTTTTTATTGTAATTCCAATATGAAATTTTAATTCAAATATTGATAATTCTGGTAATGTGAGAAGCAGGTAATGATATTTTATTGAATTATATTTTTATATTCAAGTAGAATTTCTCTGAGAAGTTTCCTAAATTAGAATGTAAATACTTTCGGAATCTGTTTTTCCTTTCAGTAGTAATAAAGAAAGGAAAAATTCTTCAAATATTTCAAAGAAGGAAAACTCTCGTTTTCAAGATGATAAAGGAAAAATTTTTTCCTTTCATCATTGCTAATGAAAAAGAGCAGAGTAAATCATCAAAGTAATTTACTCAATACTAGTAACCCATTGCAGCTATGCCAGCAATAAAAGAATATGTCACTGATTGTTGAATGATTTTATAATTTAATGATTTCAAAATTTAATGTAATTATTCGGCTTTCTACACTTTTAAACCACACCACTATTGAGCAGACCAAAAATTAGCTTAATACTGAAAATAAACTTTATTGAGGAACGTTTTCAGCGATTTCTATGCCTTCATCAGCTGATACATATAACTGTTTTCTATATATTCTCAAATATATAGAAAACAGTTATATGTATCAGCTGATGAAAGCATAGAAATCACCGAAATCGTTCCTCAATAAAGTTTATTTTCAGTATTAAGCTAATTTTTGGTCTGCTCAATAGTGCTGTGGTTTAAAAGTGTAGAAAGTATATAACTTGTCAGAGCAGTTGAGGCAAAAAATTTGGTAATTATTAGGCAAAATTTCTTTATTATTAACAAAGTTTGTCTTATTAAGAATATATTTCTGTATAAAATTTAATTACAGAATTTTCAGAATAACTTGAAAGAAGAAATTACAAATTATCTGAAGCATTTGCTGATGATGATGCATGAGAAAACACATTTTTCTAAATAAATTCCAATTGAATTCAAATATTCATATTTAATCTTAATTATGATGATTCCATATGCTAATTTCACTGGGAACTTCTTTGCCATTCAAATGGAAAATCATGATCACTTGAATTAAAAGTCATTCTGGGAATTAAAGCATATTTGCCAACTTGACACATTGATTGGTCTCCTCTCAATCATTTCTCAACAATGCATTTAGCATTGTTGGATAATCAGTCTGCTGTTGCCTTATTTTTTCTCAACATTAGAATTATTCAGCATTTTTTATCCAATTAATTAGGAGTATAGTAAGTTTCTATTGAATTTAATTAAATAAACCTCTGGGAATAAAGCTTTTTATCAGGGGTGATGAAAGACGTGGCAGGCCTGTGGAATTTATTAACCCGTTTTGGAATTTTAGTTAATTAGTATGTAAAAAACAAATTGTGAGATGATGTCCAGGCCCCTGTGAATCCTGGACCCAGAAAATTTTATCCCATCATTCCCTTCCTCTCGTTTGCCCTATTTTTTGCTGCTAGTTTGAAAGTGTATCTGCCTTGAGGCATTCTTAATTTTTCTTGACGTCATTAGACATTCCATCTACTGGCAAATGACCATACAGCTTAGAAACAAAAAATTCAGTTGTTTTCTTTCATGAAAGTATAATGTGACAACATGGCAGATCTAAAGCCATTCAAATATGTTACTATAGGTATAATTGTAATGACTGTAAAGCCTGCAAATACCAAAGGAAAATGACAACCTATAAGTCAAAGCTCATAAAAGAATCAGAGATGAAATAGGTACCTTTTTGGAAATATCTATACGTTTTTATACGAATCTTTAACACAATGGAACCAATGACTCCGCTATTTAATTAAGTTAACAATTCATCTTAGCGATAGGTAAGATGAATTGTTAACTTTAGTAAATAGTCATTATTATAGCAATCTATCTTGAATATATCACCGATTTGACTTCTTTTTTTCTTTTTATGATCATTTACTTATAGATTGATCTCTTTCGTTTGATGCTACTCTTATTGGATTTTATAAAAATAAAATTATACAATTGCACGGCTTGAAATCATCTTGCACACAGGTTATTTTGTGTATTTTTTATATCTATTACTCTTTTTTTGTTGTTTTATTATTACTCTTTAATCTAACCTATGATCAATCCACACATGTTTATTTTATTTGTTGTTCATACAAATGATCGTTGGCTATACTCTCTATCACAAACAAATGTTTTCACCAATACAACTGCCTAATTTTGACATGTGGCTATAGACTGACAAACACCTTGACCAATTGAGAAATCTCATAGAAAAATTTAAGGATGAACGTATTTTAATATTTCGATAACAAGCATGAGCTATCAATCAATACGAATGGATGAGGGAAACGTCTGTAATTAGACTGATTGACAATCAACTACTCACTCATCTTCACTGAATTTCCCTAAAATCATTTGATAAAACTATTCAGATTAGAAAGGAAATATTCAGTTTTATTTTTACATGCAAGGAACATTTTCACATCACAAACATTGCTAATAAAAATATTACAAATATATTAAAATGGAAGATGTTTGTAAAATTTATTCATGTTTGTGTTATGTTAATTAATATATATCCTTCTTAACTATTAAATAATGCATAATTATCATCTGAAAGATACGACATAACTGAATCCACCAGAAAGCACCATCTCAGGCGGACACATCGTGCCATCTATGCTATAAGTTAAATAAAATTATGCCTGCAAAGTTGCGGGTTAGAACGGATGCAATACTGCAAAGTCGCGAATTTGAACGAATGCAATTCTATTAATTATAACTACGCCTAATGGTCTAGCGACGCTGCAAATTCCAGAGTTCGCCTGAGCTCAGGTCTTTAACTAAGTTCTAACTTAAACTAATTAGCTAAGCTCAGGTCTTAAGCTAAAGTTCTAACTTAAAACTAATTAATTACAAAACTGTCTAACACACTGTAACATCTAACTGACAAAACAAAATCGGAAATTTTTCATGAAAGTGATGCAGTGTGTAAGAAAGGAAGGTGTGTCTTTTGGTTTGTGTATGATATGTGTGAGATGTTTGGCCAGTACATCATGAAGACAGGTAAAATGTTTGTACCAAAAATTCTGTATGCCATCTACACCAGGAACTTTCCAGTTATGAGTGTATCTAATTGTGTTTGTGAGTTCTTCAGTAGTAATGGTGGTATAGGGCATTTCTGGTACATCAAATGTGCGTGTCTCCTCTTCTGCTATCCAGCTGGCTTTCTGGTTGTGTGTGACTGACACTGCCCACAGGGCAGATCAGATGCTAGTGAGTGATTGTTGTGTTGGTATTTTTCTGTTTTGTGTTTGTTTATGCTCTTTAGTGTTTGTTTCTGTAGAATGTCTTTTTGTTGTTTGTGAATAGTGTTATCTAGTTTATGTGCTAGGCTGGTTTTGTATCGTTTCAGGCGTTGTGACTTTGCTGCAAGTTTCTCTTTTAGAGTGTCTATGTATTCTTTAATGTGTTTTGTGGTTTTCATGGTGTGTGTGTGTTTTTAGTTTTCTGAAAATCTTTCTAATAGATATTTCATGAGTTTAGGGGATGTGTTGTTTTTTGTGTATTGGGTGAGTCTACCTAGTTGGGTTCTGATTTCATTTATTTGTTTTTCGAGTCGTTTTTGCCATGCAGGTTTTATGTGGTGTTTTGTGTTTGTGCCCAACTTATTTGGAAGTGTTTTAAGACCTAGGTGTGTAATGATAGTGACAGTAGCAGCATAAATAAGTGTGTGTATTTCTGAGTGTTGTTTCTGAATTAATAAGTTTCGGTAGAATGTGTGTGTTCATACAATGTAGTGTATTGTTCAACTTTTGTGAGTTGTGAAGTTTAGGGAGCATGGGATTCACATTGTGAATTTGGTTAATGTTTCCTGGAGTGTGTCAGTGAGTTTGTTTATTAGATCTGCATCAGTGTTGTTGATGGGCTGTGTTTTGTCGTCAAAGTATGTTATTTCTGGTGTCCGTTTTATTTTGTGCTCTGTTGAATGGTCTCATCTACTAGCCTGTGAAGTTTGGCACACCATTTCTGAAACACCCTGTATATTATATATAAGCAAGAAATTTAAAAATATGTTAAGTAAGCACTTCTACAAAGAGGATCATATAATTAAATGGGATGAAGCTAGAATAATAAATTAATGTAAAATGAAGTATCCAATCTTACTTTCTTCTTTTTCCTCCTCTCTTACTGGTATGTCCTCAAAGTATCTCTTAGTGATGGTAAGTTCAAAGAATTAATAAAAATATTAAGGTTGACCTTATAATAATATAATCAATAACAGAGAGCAATTCAATCTGGAATGTGTGGTTAAATGCATTAGAGTTAAATTGTTAATATTTATTGGACTTTATAACTTGTTTTTAACTTTACATTTATTGTGTAAAATACGAGTTAATTGCTAATATGTTTGGTTGTATTAATTATATATTTAAATCACTTAATTTTTTGTATCTAGTAATTTTTACATATTTAATGTAACACAGTTGATTTTCTTAGCTGTAACACGATTTAATTCGTCTTCTTGAATTTAAATTATAGATTATTACATGTTCTAAGCTGTAATATAGTATTGGCTTAAGGGTTGAATATGATCTATCATAGGACTGAAAACGTTTCTCATATTAAGATCTTTTATGTTTATACTGCTATTAAGTGCTGATTTTTTTGTGTTAATATGTTATTAGCTAAATCTGAAAGAGAGATTTTGTTATTTATGAGAAAACAACATATTTATAACAATAAAAGATTTTATCACTGGAAAAATTAATTTATAAAAACAAAAATATGTATTAATTTTATTCAATATGTTTTCTGATATAAAAAGGTTGAGTATTCCTCATACATTCCAATATTTTAATTGCATTACTTAACTACCTTGTATATTCTACTCTTCTAATACCAATTTATAAAACTGTAATGGAAATAATGAAAGATTTATGATGATGAAAATAACTATAACTGATAATTTACTAGTTGTATGAAAATTTTCATAAATTTTATTTAAATACAATGAAAAAATTATGAATAACTATTATTTATTTTTTCCATTTTCTCATACAAGGGCCATTTTTCCCATTTTATACAAATCATAGTAAAAATAAGAAATAAATACAAGTTTTGGGAAATTTGCCATTATTGTTTATTAGGCCCTAATTTATCAATAGATCAATTACTGTACAAATGCTTTCCATAATTCATTAAGGGAATGAGACAAACTTGGAAAGCAGATCCGCGAATTGACTATAATTAGCCGTACTATATTTGAACTTTCATGCTGCCCTTTGGTCGATTCTCATCTTTCAATTCACATTATTTACATTATAATTTGTAGTACTAATACAAAGTACCAATTATATTCAATTTTAATAGTTTGTTGTCTATACATAGCAGTAAACAAAGGATTAACTATCTAGCAGCTGTATGATTATTCATTAATAATGTCTGTCTATATGTCTTTGGAGGTAACTGTGGTGTATTTCCACCTATTTGTAGAGAATTAGACATGGATGATGATGAAGATCCAGCATTGCTTGAGGTTAAAGCAGAAGTCTCTATCACAGTAGAACTATTAAGTGTCGTTGAGTGAACCACAGAAGATGAAGGACCATTGACCAACGTTTGAGAATGCCGCCTGGGCATGGGTGGAGGAGCTAATGACATTTCTAATGCAGAATTACGGCGAGGCAATGTAGTGTCTGCTGGAAGACTTCCCCATGCACAGGAAGGTCTGTGTGGAGATGTCAAATGAGAGGAGGAATGTGTACGAGGTAAAGTGCCTGATCCACTCAAGTCTCTTCGCGGTGGTAATGGTGGTGGGCTCATCTCTCGGGGCGGCAAAATAGGAGCATCCGGAGCTTGTTTAGTTTTTGGTGAAGTATCACCTAATGAAAGCTCTCGTTTTCGTCTAGGAGGGAGAGGTGGTGGCTGAAGTGAAGAGGATAATGGCAGAGATGGCACTATGGTATTATTAGAGGATCCAGCTATGTTAATGGACATAGCTGGTAATGATGACAATCCTATAATAAAAAAAAAATTTATTTCAACATTAATTATAAATATTAGAACAATGTGCTTAGGAAAAAAAATATACCTGTTCCTATCATCACAGGAGCAAATACACTATGATCACTATTTAATGAAGTAGCAGAATGTGGTGGTGGTGTAAGGGGTGTAGAAGGTGTAGGGGGAGTAGTTATGCAGGGCGATGTACTTTCATCATCATCTTGATTAATTTGCTGAGTACTCAAACTGAAACTGTGCATATCAGTTGAAAGTGGTGGGGGAGGATGAGCTGAGCGACCAGACATCCTAGCTTTAATACCTGGAGATTTTAAAGAAATATCTGGCCATTTTCGAGGCTGAAAGAAAAGAAATTAATTATTTAAGTTTATAACAATTTTATATTAATAAAAAATTAATTATTATTAAATTTTAAAATTTACAAACAATTCTTACAAATTTTGGTGGTTTGCAACCTCTTGGTTCAATTTCCAATGATTTACTATATAAATAATCTTCAAACTCCTTTTCTGTTCTTCCTTCAAGTGGATCCAAACTTTCAACAAAATGCTATAATGGAAAATATTAAAATTATATCTAAAATTAAATGCTAATTTATATGTTTCATTTCTGAAGAAAAATAACAAACCCTAATATCACTTTGAACAGTTAAACAATATGGTTGATTTTGATACTGTTGTATTTCACCAGTGATTTCTGCAACTCTCCTCCTCTTACTAAAATTTATGAGTTCAGAATTGGGCAGAAAATCAGGATTACCTTCTTCAATATGTAAAATATTAGTTAAGTACATTCCTACAATGACAAAATATTCAAAGATTATTTCAATAATAGCAATAATATAAATTTCAATTTTTTTATTGACTAAAACAAGATCACAGTTTTTGAGTCTCAAGTCAGTTTAAGTTCACTCAAAAGAAAACAGATATTTTCTTTGCCTTTGTGATAAGTAATATGTAAGGATCTTTCTTTAACTTGGAGTAGTACATACATCCAGTTTTCTATTGCAAATTAAAGTAGAGAGATAACTTAAGGTTGAGTTTTATTCTTAAAAATACAAGTAGTCTGATTTAATTCAAATCCTACCATCATAAGTTGAAGTGCCCAAAATTTCTCATTATTAATGTTTACTAGAACATTAAATATTATTTCATAAAGAATATAAAATTATAAGAATCAGACACAAAAAAGGATGTTTTCCATATATCAGACAATTGGGTCAGGAATTTGAATCTATAAAATTATATTAACCAATCACAAAATTTATATATTATATTATATTACCGTCACAAAAATGAGTGATGATAAATCAAGATTCCCTAAATTTTAAAACTGGTAAATGTTATTTACTATATATATATGGGATCCCAGACTAACAATGTTATTTATAATGAAATACTATGCATACAACAGCTGCCATCAATGATATTACACTAATAGATGCCAACAGACCAAATGAGTGACTAGCTATCAGGATGGAAGCAAGTTATGAATCCATAATAGAATATTTGTAGCTTAATTTACATTCCCATATATCTCTAAATTTTTTAATGTTTAGGCTTGGCCAATTCAACCAGATTCTTCACCTGACTGCCCACTGTTATCATTAGTATGGGCTGCATGTAGTGAACAATGGAATGTCCTTGCTGCTTAGTACCAATAAGAAGGAATGTGGCATATAATTCAATAGAAAAAAATGGCAGCCACATTGATCTTCAATACTTCTTTAGTTAAATTGTTTCTGTTTCAATTCAAGAATGTTTCCTGAAATGTCTGCAATTAAATCATAACTAATAGAGTAGAGTAGGTTCCTGACTTGGCTGCTAATTTATCCAAAAAATTTCTGTATAATTTGAAAACCATATAAATTCAACAAAATTTAAATGGAATGACCAAATTAAATTTATAGTATATTTTAAGCACAGATAAGAAAATGTAAGGCTATAAATTATATTTTTGCAAAAATTTATTTTATAATAATTCTTGAGAGCACAAAACAAGTATGTAGCTATAAAATGTTTTTGTACTGGCATATTCTCTTCAATACAGATAGAAATTGGTAGTTCCCATCTGTACTGAAAAGGGACACTAGTACCATAACTGTTTTACAACTTCAAATAAATGACTGTCTTAAGCACATTTCCTGTTCTAATAGTGCTTGTTTTGTCCTGTTTAACATTGTTCAAAATGAATTTTCCATTCTTGGTTTATGGAAATTCAACAAAAATAAAAGATTTATGCATTTGTGTATTTCTGAAATTGTTTATCAGAGACTTACTGTACAGACCATCCTAAATTTATGACTGCTCATACTTATGTCAGTAAAATGTCTCTGGTAAATTTTGTGATTGGTCAAAGCAATTCTTGTGAAAACTAGTCTATGCACAATTGTCTGATATATCAAAAGCATCCTTTTTTATGTTTGAGTCTTATAATTATATATTCATCATGTTTATTACAATAATATACAATATAAAAATAAATATTGATAGTAAACAATTCATAGATTTAGGCATTTCTGACTTCTGATTGTTTCAACTTATGAACTTGAGTTTGAATCAAACTCCATTGTAAGTCAAGGACTACTTGTACTTTCAAATTATTTTTACCCAGATATGATCTTAGGCTCGATTAGGATTAAATTTGAATCCCATGGCTTAAAAATTCTTCATTGTTTTGGCCTGACTAGGTTTATCAAGCCACAGGCCCATAATGGCACTATTAAAGTAACACTTGATCAACGTATTCATAATTACAAACCAAATAGCATATAAATCCAACTGAATCTAATATATGCCAAAAAACCCTTTGATGATTATAACTGAATTTTAATAATTTGAGATTTTTGAATAATATCTAGCAACTAAGACATCAGAATATTAGGATAAAGATCTCTGATTCAATTCTGGGCCAAGGGCAAGTGTTTTCTTCAAATAATTTAAAATTCTAATTCAATTTCTATATAAAGAAAATCCTTGCCCTTGGCCCAGAATTGAATCAGAAATCTTCATGTTAATATTCTGATGTCTTAGTTGCTAGATATTATTCAAAAATTATTTCAAATTATAGGTATTAAAATTCAGTTTTAATACCTGTAATTTGGTTTGTAATTATGACTGATAGATCATAATTACAAACCAAAAAAGTATCAATGATTTATTTGGCATGTATTAGATTTGACTGAATTAATATGCTAGAAAATTTGGTTTGTAATTATGACTATACCAGTCAAATATTCCCTGGATAGAGCCACTATGGGTCTGTGACTCAATGATAAGCCAGATCAGTAATATTTCTGTCAGCTGAGGCAAGTTAGATATTAAATTCTAATGTTAGTAATAATAATGTCTGAATATCAACATGCAAGTAGTCTTAGTAAGAATGTTAGCAAGGTTTCAGGTCTGATCTTAGGCTGAGGCAAGTTTTTCTTCATATAATTTAAAATTCTAATTCAATTATTAATTCATAGATGGTGCCACTTTTAATTTAATTATTAATTTGTTTTTCAGTTCTGAAATAGTTCTAATATTAGTCAAAAATTATTTCAAATTATTAAAATTTAGTTATTAGGAGTTTAATTGGCATATATTAGTTTCAATTGGACTAATATTTTTAGAGATTTAGATTGTTTCTTAATATATATTTGATTTATCTTTATATCTGTGTACACACACAAACACGCACACAAACAAACAAACAAACAAACACAAAGATTATACAAGATCTCAAATAGCAGTTTAAAGTTGACTTTATGATCTTCAATATCATAAAATTGTCATCAAGCAGGAAGTTTCATTTTGCTCATGGAGTTGCTATTAACAAGTGCATATGAGACTTCCATATTTAAAAAACAGTTAACCAGTTAACTGTTTTTTAAATATTATGCACCAATTGTTAACTGTTTTTTAAACAAACAGTTAACAATTGGTGCATAATATTAAAATATAAGAGTTTCATATTTCAGAAAATAAAAACTGGATAACATTTTAGTCAATGCCCCACTCATAAAAATGGTATAGATCAATAAATAACAAAGAGAATAACTTTCAAAAAACTAGCTATCATGAAATACAGTGCCCAAGATATAAATTCTTTTGAATAAATCATTAACAAAGAATAGATAAAAAATTATATTAGTAAGTAAGATATATTCTAAATATCTATTATATTAATTTCCTATGAATGACATTAATTCTAAGCTGATGGACATTTCCAGGCAATAAAAAAATTAGAAACATAATTGGCTTATAGTCAAGTAAATATAATATCCTTTATTATATAATAAATACTAATTGAAAATAATAATTAAGATTACATAAAATACAGGTCAATCCCAGTTTATGAGATCCAGATTTTCTAAGCAAATATAATTTGTACCAAAACTTAATTTGTGAGCTGTTTTACCCTAATTTTATGAGAAATTAATAACGAGTGAATGTTTCAAAAGTAATAAGATAGCGAACAACTCTACAGACTTCCTCTACACTTACAAGGAGTTAAGATACCATTGTTAAAATAGAAGAATTTAAATGGTGCCAATATCATCATCTATCCTTTTTTTTTTTACACCACGAACCTTTATATAAAGTTTTCAAGAAGGTGGAATTCAGATTTGATCCTGGATCCTCTGAAGTGAAATTCAATATTTTCTTTCAGTCAATCAGGCCAACACTATAATCCCAATCACAAAATGATGAATGAAATTCATCATTCCAAGTTCAAAGCCCTACTGAAGAAATATGGCGTATAGATTTCCAAACTGAATTCAAATAATTCAGATGATTGCTCTTTACCAAACAGTAATATATAGTGGGTGATCAGTTAAACAATTCAGACAACAAATACTTTCAGGAAACATTTTTATGTTCAGACAACAAACTCAAGAAGTGACGCTGCATATAAGATTTGTAGAACTGTATTTTACTGCCATCTATGAATGGTTTTTGGAATGAGACTTTGACAGTTCTATACAAAATATTTTTGTGCACTAGTTGATTTATGTTCTCTGAATTTTTGTAAATGCTTTTCTGAACTTTTTATTTAAAAAAAAAACTGATATTATTATGGGGCCTAAAAGAGTGTCAAGAATTGTGCTCACCATAAAAACCAAGCAAGAGATAATAGTCAAGATAGAGTGGACATAAGATGTCTGATATTGCTGGGCAGTGGCTTCAACAGGTTTAAGTAGACAAAATCTTAGCTAAGAAAGATATAATCAAGATGACTCAAGCAGCTAAAGGAGTAACAAAAATCACATATGAGAAACAAAGATGTGCCATCCATAAAAAAAATGGAGAGATTGCTTAAGCTTGGATAAAAGAAAGGAAAACTAAAATTGATTTAACTAGTATGACTATCATTCAAGAGAAGCCTAGAGAAATTTTTGAAGAACTGAAGAAAAAACTCCTCATTCATCACAAGGAGACAGAATTCAAGGCTACCACTGATGGTTTGCAAAGTTTTGAAGAAAATCTGGCATTAAACATGTGGTAACACACAGTAAGCCTGCTAGTCTAGATAAAAAAGTTGAGAAGAGTCTCAATTTTCAAGAATTCATAAAAAAAAAATATTGTCCACAACAAATTTTCAATTGTGATGAAACTGGTTTATTTTGGAAGCACATGCCAAACCATACCTATATCACAAAATATGAGAAAAATATTCCTGGGCATAAATCCATGAAAGACTGATTGATGTTACTTTTGGGTGCTAATGGCTAGTGGTATATGAAGCTGTGCTTTTTGTCTATTACTCTGAGAACGCTAGTGGATTCAAAAAATTTCCATAATTAATCAGTCAGTGATATGGAGATTGAATGAAAGGGCACAGGTCATGTAGGTTCTTTTCAAAGAATGGCTGTTTAAAGTTTAAGAATCAAGAATTACCTTCAGACCAATGAATTGCCATTAAAAGCACTGTTGCTATTGGACAATGCACCAGGACACCCAAAAGACCTTGAAGATAATTTGCTGGAAGACTTTCCCTGGCTAACAGTTCATTTTCTGCCTCCAAATACCACTTCATTAATTCAGCCAATGGATCAGGAGGTTATTGTGGGTTTCATTAAATCATACACTTGCATGCTGTTTCGTCAGTGTTTTAAAGCATGCCAGTTCTCTTCAACAATGACATTAAAACATTTTGAAAAGAAAAACTTGATATTTTTGAAGCTATCCAGCTCATTCAAAAGATGTGGTCAGAAATCACTCAACGAAAATTGAATTCTGCTTGGCGAAAGCTGTATCCATCCTGAATTCAGGGAGATGGAGATGATGTCCCCGAATTTTATGGATGAAATTGTGATAACTACTAGAGATCTGGAATTAGAGGTGAATGAAAATGAAATTGAAGATTGCATAATGGAGCTCATGCCGGACTCTGGATTTGCAGAGTTGTTAAGACCATTAGGTTGTATTTATTATAATTGGTATTTGTTAGAATTAACGACTTTGCAATTTAATCTCCAATTTACAAGAATTTGATTTATGAGCATTTTCCAGTAACAGTTTAATCTCATAAAGAGAGTCTGACCTGTATATCCTTTATTTTAATCTTAAAGAAAATTTACTAACCACAAAATGGCACACAAGGAGGATTAATTGATCTGAGTTTTTCTTGATATTTCTTAAAATGATCTGAATTTAATTCTTGTGCTTCTTCTAAAGCTTTCTTTAAACTATATTTGATTGCCTAAAGATGAAATTATTAAATTCATTATTATTATTATAAAAATGACTTAAGAAACAAACTAATTTTTTTATATATATGCTATCATTATTTATTACAAGCACATCAGTCTTTGCAAGTCTTTAAAGAAAAATTTTCTGATTAAAAAATTCTTAATTTTAAAGTAATATTTTTATTACAATATTGTTAATATATAAGTCTAGAATTATTATAGGTAAAGTATTCTTAATCCAAAATTCTGAAAACTTTGCTTTCACAGCAGAGAACTGTAAGATTTGTGGGTTGTGAGTCATCTGCTGCATTTTGTGATGGTGTGAGTAAGTAGCCCATAGGGTCCAAGGCAGAAAGGCAACAACCTGTTACTTGAATGCAAACTAGCAAAAATATTTATTAAAATATAGTAGAAAGCAGTTAAACAAGATGTAATGATAGATGAGTTTATCAAACAGAACTAGCAACTTGTTTTTGGGGAAATGAACCTATTTAGACAATGTATCTGGAAAGAGAGAGGTATTATTTGTTGACAATGTTTTCATTCTTGTCTTTCTGCCTGTTATTTGTAGTCACAATACTTGATGGTTTTTAAGTTTCTTCTAGTCATCGAGATCCAGATTGGTGCACTCAATATTTCAGATTGGTTTTTACTATCTTACTTGTCTGTCAGGTATCATTGTCACACAAGGAGGATATAATTTTTCCTCTTTTTATGTTTTGGTGTTGACTGTTCCTGAGTTGTCAACACTCTCAACAATTTTGTAATTAACTACAAAATTTGTTTCTGTATCATTTAATATGTATTTATAATATAAATTAAATTAAAGATTAAAAATACAAACACTATGTGTGTGTTCCAGACGATGAACACTAGCTGAATTCATAGCACCAACCACTTCCACAACTCCATTGAAATTATTCAGTTCTTGTAGAACAATCATAATTTCTAATATTCTAGAGACAACAGCTACCCTTTCATCTACATTTTCTGTTTCCAAAACACATTTCATTAACAAATATGTTATCGATCACGCAGTTGAGAGCTTCAGCAACACAAACGTGCAGTACGAAAATGACGTAAAACGCTAGAATGACGAAATCATGGCGTCATTTCGAATCGTCGCTAATGAGTTCTTCACGTCGAAACGTGAGTTAAGGAAAGATTCTATAATAACGTCATTCGTTTGCGTTCTACACGTCGAAAATGGCAAATTCGACGCTTAGGCAGGAAGATTCACGTTGGTGATTACTTATATTTATAGTGACTAAACGACTAAATATAATG
>AYEL01091646.1:0-54974 GCA_000484575.1 Olivierus martensii | reverse complement strand
TGGTTGTAGTTCTAGCATTGGCTATGTCGCTCTTATGCTCCTGCAGTCTCTGGGCGAGGGTTCTAGTAGTGACACCTATATACTTTGCTAGCTGCTGTACTTTCATGTCTGTAACTGGAATTTCATATACTCTTACTTTTCCTTTTCATTTCTTGGGTCCTTTTCATTCCTCAGGAGATTAAATATAGTTTGCCCTCTTAACGGGTGCCACTTTCCTGTTGGTCATCTTAGCGACTTTCTTGACTACACCATACTTAGCTAAGTTATTCGATACGGTAATATATCCCTCCGCTGGTCTTGGTTGGTTATGGTTTTTATCTGTCTGCGGGTTTTGTACGTATTCAAGCTTCTTCCTAATACTCTTGTATGCGCCCAGTACGAAGGATTTCGAATAGCCATGCTTCTCACCTATAGATATTATATAGTTAATTTCTTCTCTTAACCTTTTATCATTGTTGTTATATAAAATGGCTCTTCTGAAAAAATAATTAAAGGTAGATTTTTTATATCGTATCCGATCTTGGGACCAGCTGGGGATAAGTACTGGTTCATAGACCAGTTTCCTATAAACTGCCATCCTCAAGTTATTATTATTAAGTTCTATTTCAATATCCAGGAAGTGGATCTTACATGTATAAGTCTGTTCTCTCTTTAAGTTCAATCCATATTCAGTTAATGTAAAGGCCTCATCAAATTTCTTTAGCAGTTCCTTGTCTGTCCAGACTGTAAAGATATCATCTATCTAGGCTTTAGAAGCATATACAACGAACCTGGACGTAAGATGGGAAGAAGCCAGAGTTATTAAGCAAATAAAAAATAAGAACCAGGCGTATACAGCTGAAACACTAGAGATTTTTAAAAGAAGGAGACATGAAAACTTGTTGAACGATAGGACAGCAGTAGACCTCCCAGCAGCCTGGAAATACACACTACAACAAAATGAGAGAAGATGACGGAGTTAGTATATGATTTCAACTCTAACCTTTCTTAAATTTATTGTAATTTTTTAGGTTTTTTTAAAGCTGCTACATCATGCTAAAATTTATTACGTCATCAACCAACACAACGGTTACCTGGAGAATGCTTAATTAGAGACAATGTTCTAGAAGCTTCAATATATTTTTTCAGTTTAACTTTAAATCTGTGCAAGAACTATTTAAAGAGTTTGAATCAATGATATTTAAAAAACACAGTCTGATGATGGTCGGAGGGACCGAAAACGTTAGCAGTACAGGTGAAAAGTACCTAGAGAGGAAACAGTAACTCAACTGCAGTAAGTGCTATTAGTTATAGGAGTTATTAGAAGAGGTTAAGCGGTGTTTATTAAATATGGATCTAATTATAATATTTTTTTTATAAATTGTGATTTTCATGTATATTTGATTGTTTAAGCTATTTGATTAACAAAAGAATCTTGGTCCCAATTAGTTTGGCTAACTGATACTCTACTGTATTTTTTTTTGTTGGTTGTTTTTATAAATGAATTGATATTATGGTGATATTTTAATAGAGAGACAGACATCATATATATATTTGTATGTAAATTTAAAAATTTCAATAATAATGTTTTTAATTTTCTTGACTTTCATTATAACACCATCATATCTATCAATTATTATAAGATTTTGGATAGACTTTTTTCACGCGTATTGGATATTTGATTCTCTTATGTCATATTGCTTGCAACTGTCTAATATAAATAAACAGCAATAGAATTAAACTTTTTCACTGATACATTTACTGTAATTACAGTTTTGGAACCATCTTTTAAGAATCAAAAAATTGGTAAATTGTTGGTACTTCTTTAATTAAATAACTTCTATATACATATTATTTTATCATTTATTTAAATATATTTTGTAGGCTCTTTGAATTTTGTTAATTTCAATAATTAATATTGTTGGATTTGAATTGATATTAATTGTAAAAATAATATCTACAGACAAGCTATACTGATCATTGATAGAATAATGATCCAACAATCTTGAGTGAAGTTATAGTGCTCAAGATTATCAGAAATTCTTTAAAAAAATATTTGTCAGGTTTAGATATTTTTATATTTTCAATTTATTTCCAAAAACTATTTTAATTAAATTATTGCAAGAATTTTTTAAATAATAATTTCACTTCAAATTGTAAAGCTAACAAAATTGATTGAGAAAACTATTATATTTGAACAACTTTTTAAATATGAAAAGGAATGGAATATAATACTTGTAAAACCAACTAATAAATAATACCTAAGAGAGAGACAAACCAACAAATCCAATATATAGAAGTCAGACTTTATTCTGACAGTTTTTTTTTAGTCAATCTGATGCAAGAAATAGTATCTTTTTTTGACAAATAAAGAATAAAGTTTTGATTTGAACCATCTCTTTAGTTTGATATGATTGAAGAATCTAAATAAAATAGTTAACTGAAAAAAAAAAAAAAAAACAGCAAAAGCTGTTTTTTCTCAGTTAACTATTTATTTACTTTTCTATTTCTATTCTATTTTTCAGTTAACTTTCTATTTTTTCTATTAAAATAACAGCATTTTCAGTTAATAGTTAGCATAAGCTAAGTTTTTGTCTTTTGACAATTTTAACAAGTAAAGAAAGTAACAAAACATGAAGAAATAAAAAACAAAGTTCTCTCTCTTAGATCTGTTTATGCATCACACATTAAACTACTATAAAGCTTTGTTAATGTTAAAAAAAGTTTTTTGCTATTTATTACTTTCATTAAACTGATGAAAAGTAACAAAATAAAGTTATCTTTATATCTTAACTTATTTGTATTTTATTATTATTATTATTATTATATATCAATAGATGTTATATTATTTAGTCATAATATATAGTTTATATGTTAATTGTTTCTGTGCTTTTCACTTCATTTGCTGGACTCTTAACATGCCTATGCTCACTTTATTTTTTGGTTAAAATCTGACATGTACTTGTCTAGTTATCATTTACCATGCTAGAACAACACAGTCTAAACTTGTGGTGTCAGGACTGATGTTCAAACTTTAGATGGGTGCACTTGCAGTTTTTTTGGCCACCATGGATCCCACATTATAATGTAAAACTATGGTACTATACTGTATATTACATTACAAAATTATTTTTAAATTATTATACAGAAACTGCAATTTATTTTGTATCTGATGTGTGAACATTTTTACATAAACTGAATTTACATTATTTGGATTTGTTTAAGTTGGGGAAATGCCATTATTATTAAATAAAGATGAAAAGTTTAATAGAATATAAATCATTAAAATTAAACTGTTTGAAAAATGGTATATTATAAGAAATTTTATTAAAAATTTATTAATTTACCTAAATTGAACAGGTTGGCTATATTCTTTTCGAAATCTTTTCAGATCTTCTCTGTGTGCATTTCTTAAATTTTCAAGTTCTAAAATGCCAACTGTTCCATCAGGAACAATGGAAGGTAAGAAAGATTCTTGAATTCCAAATGTAAAAAAAATTAAGGAAAATAAAATTCTTTTAAAATTAAAATAAATTTTTAAAAATGATAAAAGGATATCGTTCTATCAGCAAATCTAACAGTTCTTGAGGTTGACAGAAAGATCGATACGTTGTGAGAAATGTTCGTACAAACATTGGATCAGCATACATATGATAGGTTAATCTTTCTACTAATTTTACTAAAGTTGCTCCTTTTATCAATGGTACTCCAGCATTAGATTTTCCTTCTTCAAAAATGATATTACTTTCAGAGTCTTCTACAGCAAACCTATAAAATAATTTATAGCTACATTAAGTATTTAAAGTACTAAATAATTTTAATTATTTTTTTAAAAATTTATTAGAGATATTATTTTATGATTAAATATATATTTTGATTTTCTGAAAATGCCCGAATAAAATTTTACATACCTGTACTTATCTGGAGGAGGAAGTCTCAATGGATGTTTCTTTTCTGCATCTAATAAAATGCTGTCTAATGTCCTTTCTAACATACTGAATATTAAAAAAATATGAAAAATCATACTAAGACAAAAGAACATTTTATTGTGAATGTTATATTCTTTTTTAAATTTTTCAATCTAATAAAATTACAAACTACTGAACCCTTCCATACCTTCTAGTATTCAGCATAATCAAATTGGCCATCCAATTATTTTTCTCTTCAATTGTTTTGGCAAATAATACTATGTGAGGCTGGTCTCGAGGAGCAATTTCAAATGCACACTTTATTTCTAAATATATAAAACAATGTTTAAAAAATTATGTTTAATTAACTAATAGATTAATAAAGATTTTGGTGATAAAAATATTAGAACATATTTAATCATTTATTTTCTTACCTTCAGCGTCATCCTTATCAATTATTTCAATTTTCCTAAGAAAATATCTCTCTTTAAGTCGATATTCTGCCATTGGTCCAGTGACACTTGATCGCTTATTATTTGGTTTGCATAAAATCATTAAACCGTCAAAAAGGAAAACATGACGTTCAGATTGTCTTCGGCCACCAGATCCAACTTTGCCTAATATGCCATCTAATTATAATAATAATTATTTCTATTATTTTCATTATCATTATTACTTTACATCATATTTCATTCTTGAAATATGTTAATTATTAGTCAAAAATTGAAGCAGAAAGTAATTAGCAATAATTCTATCTAAAATCTTTCATATTTATTATGTGATTTGAGATTTGCTGTATGCCTTACAATAATTACATATTTTTTAATATTTCAGGATCAAATACTAATATTTGCTAAATTGACATTGATATCAAGTATCAATTTATAAATGATCAGATGGAAAAAAAATCAATCACCATCAATCTCATTATATGATAAAAAAATTACATTTTTTATCATATAATGAGAAAAAAGATGTAAAAAAATATTTTAATTTGTATGAATCTATACACTGAACATTTTAACAAATTTATAATAGATGAAATCATTAGATCATCTCAAAAAATATTATTATTGATGACCATTTGAAACAAATAAAATAATAGCTTGAAGAAATATTTTTAATAAAAACTGCTAATATAAATAAAAATAAATAAATATACAAATATGGATTAAGATAAAGCATCTACTGATGAATAATTTAAAATAGGGATTAATAAAAAATATCCTTTATCTTATGAAGGTATAGTAGGCTTCCACTTATCCAGTCTCACTTTGGCCTCTGCTTTAATTGACACATTTTTGTTAAGCTATGAATGGAGATAAAAATGAAAAAGCATAAGTCATTTGGAAAAAAATAAAGCACTTCAAATTATGATAAGATACAATTGAACAGAAGATATATCTATCACTGATATAACTTATTTATATGCAATATATTATATTATAAACATATATAGTTTCATTTAATTTACAATTTATAAATAACATTTTTCTTGTTTTTGGATTAAATAGCCAATTTTTTATCCAGTCTGAGATTCAATCTCATAGGGGAAGTTAATCAGAAGTTTACTATAATACATCTCTTCAAAATTTTCTGAAGAAAAATTAAAATAATTCAATTTCCATTAATTCCAATGTAAAATTTTCTAACTGCTACTTGAGCCAATGAAGTTGCCAATATTTTTACCCATACTATGCTAAAACATTCTAAAAATACAATTATAATGTACATTATTACTTTTATTAACAGTACTTTCTTATAGTTATTATTTATATAGTTTGTTTCTTGTCAACTGAGGTTATATTTCTTAAGAATGCACAAATTAATCAGTAGATAACTAGCTTTATCGGTTCATTAAAGGATTAAGGGTTTTTATTAATTGGCCATTTTGCTTCATAAATTTGAAGAATTATCAGATAATTGACATATTGAAATGGAGTAATATTTATTCTGTAGAGCAGAATCACCTTAGATGAGGAGTAAACAACTTTTTTGAAACTCGGGCCAAATTAATTAGTGAAAAATATTTGCAGGCCATATTATAAACTGTACACAATAATAATCTGACTTATAAAAATTCAGAAATATGTAACTTCTCACCCTGCCCAAAAATTCTTAAAATTAGAAAATAAAAAGTTTTAAGAACAAAAAGCAGTAGTCAGATTGCAATAAACTATAAACAATTAAAAAATATTGATGAAAGAAAAAAAGAACTATAGTTTAAAGCAGGGCTGAGGTGTCAGCAGGAAATTTGCTGACACCGATTCCTCTGATAGTAAACACATACAAATGATTTTTTACAACACATTTTATTCAATATTTATTACTGAAAAAATTATTTATTTACCAAAAAAAATAATTATTTAATGCATTTTTTTAATTTAAAACTAATAAATTATGAGCAATGAGAAAGTTATTGCCAACACCGACATCTCCTTAAAACTGCCGACACCCCAACCCTGGATTATTGTGGCAGCATTCAGGTTAAATTAAAATGGGATAATTGTTATTTTTATTTCTGTAAAATAACATTGATGACCGATCATAAATATGAACTCTGACCACAGCAGACTTTCGTATGTACTGCACTGCACTGATATCAAACACATTGTGAGACGGCATAGGAGTATCAATGCAACAAATTCCTGCGATTTCGAATTTATGTAAAAATTACGGTTTGAAAAACCACGTCAAAGTGAATCAATAAAAATATAGAATTCGAAAAAACAGCGTTATATCGAAATAGCGTTAAACGGAGTAGCGTTAAGCGGAATCTTACTGTATATTGTTTTTAATACTGTGTTTGAAATTTTTAAATATTTATCATAAGTTTTATACGGATATTAAAGTGTCCATATAAGCAGTCAAGCATTCTAAAACTCTGTATGGTTTCACCCATTTAAAAGTAAAAATTTCCATCCATTACTGATTTAAATTATCAGAAATTTCAAAGTGGAATAAATCTCTTTTGTTGCTATTAGCAAAACAAAGTTTGATTTATTTTAATTTTTAGAATTGTATGTAGAAATTTTAGTTATATTTGTTATTTAATCCACCAGCTTTTTGTACATGATTTTCATTTTTTATTTGTCATATAATCTCTTTTTAAATTTCTTGCTGTCTCATAGTCCTTCAGTTGCTACTTTCAGCAATTCAGATCTGGCAACGTTATTCTCGAGGCTCTTTGTTGGAGAGAGTACAGTGTGCAATGTAAAAATGTAACACTTCGCAAATGTTTCTACTACGGAATTACCCTACAGTAAAAACAAAAATGGACAACAAAAATAGACAGTCATTTAATAGATTGAAGATTACATTCCTCATCCAGTTTTTACTCACGGCCAATTTTTTTTTTATATTTTACGCTCCTTTACAATCAGGGAGATTACTAAGGGACAGGAGCCAGTTCCAACCATGGACTGGAGGGGGCCGGATGGTGAAGGATGGGGATCGCTGGGCCAGGTCCAGCACCCCGAAAAAACTTTTCAGGAGTTACCAGACATGGGTACTCCTGCATGGCACCCAACTCACAGCTAGTTATATGTTGTCTTTTCTAGGGTAAAAAGTTTTAATTTTCAAAATTTTTGGAAAAACTCAAACACAAAATTCCGTTTATAAAGAGGATTAATTGTAGCAAAATTTTATTAAAATATCTAAAATGTTTATAACCGCAAAAATTTGTGGGTTTCAGCTAGTCATTGTATAAATAAATTAGATCAAAACTACATGTTTTTCTTTTTTTTTTTTTAGCAACTAAGTTTTTATTTTGATTGCAGTACAGCAAGCATATCAAACTTGTGGCCTTCAGCACTCTTCAGTGCTGAAAGCCACAAGTTTGATATGCTTGCTTTACTGCAATCAAAATAATGCAGTACTACAATGTTATGGCAACAGAATAGACAGCACTCTTCAGTGCTGTCTATTCTGTTGCCATAAATATTTTTAACAATCATGTACCTCTATTGCATTTTTTTTATTAATCGTTTGACTGATATAGACACATAAATGCATCCAGTCAAAGCTGTCGGTGTGGACTATGGACACACATGTTTTAGCAATTGTTTCTATTCAAAACACAAGAATCAATGTTATCAATGTGTTTGAGATAGTCATATAGAATTATTTTGCTTATTAATGACAATAAATAAAAAATTTACTTATATCCAAAGCACTTTCTATTTGATAGAATGTTGCTTTTTTCAATGAATAACAAATGTAATTACAGTAACATTGCAAAATATTATAATTATGATATATAAGTATTGTATTGTGGAAGATTTTCACCTTTTCATTTTGGACAAATTAAATCAACATATGAAAATACACAAAAGAGGTTAAATTAATACTTATTTACGAAAATTAAAAGGCACTTTAAAAACATCAATAATTTTGTAAAACAGGCTGTAAAACATAGTTCATTCATTATTTCTTAAAAATAAAAAAAATCATTTAACTGATGAATTATATTTTGAGCAGATTTTTGGAATATTTTTTAAGTGACCCAAACATTTTTAAATTCTTTGCTTATTTACCTGGGAAAAATCAAGATATATGAAGTTTTTTGAATAATTTACCTGAAAATGACTATAAACTAATTATTGCGATTCACTGTATTTTCATTAGTTATCAGTAATAATAGTAGAACCTCTGATAACATTCCTGGTAAGAACAGAATTAATGATTTGCTTGGTTCAATACTATACATTTTAAAAAATATTCACTCGTTACTCTGCAAATTTCACTTATAACCCATTTCCTATTGCTAAGACTTTTCCAACTTTATATTTATGTGTAAAAATGAAGGTTCATCATCTACAGCAGGGTTCTTAACTGGGGGTATCCATACTCTTTGGGGATATGGGACTCTATCTCTGGGTACTGGTATTTATTTTATTGAATGTATTAATTTATATTTGGGTAATATGTGAATGGAATGCAAGTGAAGGGTATGGGACCATATTAAACAATCCATTAGCAGTCTGGAATTATCAAAAATTTAAGAACTACTGATCTACAGGATGGGGCATAAATATCTCCCCATTATTAAACCTTTATCCTGGAGAAATTCAGCAACAGAGGAGAATGAAATATATACCTACTAATTAAGGAAAGAATGTCATTTACTGACAATCAGTTGGTTTTTTGGTACAGCATCATTTTCAATACAATTTTAAGTGACAAAATCATTGAAAATAGCATTTTTGGCCAGTTTTTACTCACAGACAGTCAGTAACAATGGAGCAGTGGACACTGCAGCACCATGCTTTTGCTGTTGAATCTTTCTTCAAGAATGGAGACTGTGTTGTTAGCACACACTGTGCCTTTCATCAGAGATTTTATGTTTCAAGATACAGCTGTTTACCCAGCAGGAAGATAGTTTTGACATAGGTGGACAAGTTCAGAATTACAGCAACCTTGTTGAAAACTCCTCCACCAGATAGACGAAAATCTGTGCATTTTCCTGAGAATATTGTAAGTGTGCAATTCACTGTGGAAACAAGCCCACAACATTCAGCCAGAAGCCATGCTGCTGTACTGCAATTGTCAAATCAAAGCTTGCAGCAGATATTGCACCAAAACCTTTGCTTCCACTCATATAAACTTGTTGTCATGCAGGAACTGAGTGCCACTGACAAAGAACATTGAGTGATATACTATGATCATTTGTTGAACATTGTCAACGATATATGGTGCATATATGAAGGAAACTGCTGAGAGTAATTTGGGTGTGAAGGTGGGTATTGATAAAATATATAACCAATGACACTGTTCTCTTCTCTGAGAGTAAACAGGGTTTGAGGATGCTTGTTGTGCAGTTGAGAATGAAGCATGTGAGGAAAACAGATGAGAATAAATGCAGAGAAGACAAAAATATTTATGTTTGAGAGGAATGAGGAGCATACATGGCATAAAATTGAATTGAATGAGGTGAATCTGGATTAGCAATTTATATATCTGAGAAATACCATTGAGAGAGAGAGAGAGAGTCATACTGATGGTAAATTTGTTAGAAGAGCAAATACTTCATTGAAATTTGTAAATATGCTTGAGAAATATGCTAGGAAGGAGAACTTGTCAAACAATGATAGAATGAGCATGTATTGATGTTTGTTGACTCTGACATTAATATGTAGGGGAATGAGACCTGGATATACAGTTTGAAATGCATTCAAACCATTCAAGTGCAATGTTAAATGAAATGATTCTGTTCAAATGGCAAAATATAAAAGCATTCTGGAATAAACAGAGTGTGCCTAATGCAATGTATAACTCAATTCTGATGTTGTTTGATCATGTGAAATGAATGCAAAGTGAGCAGCTGATTGTGCTTTAATGATAATTGAACTTTGTATTTATTATATATAAGCAGTTTTTAGTTATATGAATTTGAATGCAAAGTGATTTAAGAAGCAAGTGTATGCTGAACATGTGGTTATAGATGTGGAAGAAGGAGACTGAGGACAGATTGGAGAGAACAAATGGATAAGTATCTGAAGATATATAGATTTAAGTGTGAATAAGAAACAAGCTTATATGAAGAAGAGAATGATTATTGAGGAATCTAGTATGATACGAAGGGTGATGAATACAGTCGTTTCCGCATAATTGGGACAGCCTTTGAGTACTTTCTATTCTTTGAATACTTTCTATCTCTTTCTATTCTATTATTACTATATATATTTCTATTTCTATACTAACAGTCTTTGAGTACTTTCTATTCTGTTATGAAGATACTAGTGTAATTTTGTTAATAATGAAATCAAGCATGTTAAGATTTGAATTGTATTCTAAGTAAAAATACATTATAAATAAATAAATGATACAATATATGTAATAATAATAATTCAATATTCAGTTTGTAGATTTTTATCATTTTATATTGAGTCATTTATTTAATTATTCACTATAAGTACCTACAATTCTCTAATAATTTATAGTAAATTAATCTAAAATTTTATGAATTTTCAGGTAAACCGAGAATGTGTTCGAGGTTTGTGGGCAGGGCAACAACAAGAATTAGTTTATCTTCGTAATCGTAATCCTGAAAGAGGAAGTATTCAAAATGCAAAACAAGCTTTAAGAAATATAATTAATTCTTCTTGTGATCAACCAATTGGATATCCTATATATGTTTCTCCATTAACCACATCATATGCAGAAACAAGTGATCAATTATGTAGTATTGTTGGTGGACCCATTAGTTTATCAACATTTAAAGCAGTGATTTTAAGATTATGGAATAGGTAAGAACATTTTATTTAATTGAATATTTTTAAAGTTAATTCATACTATAAATAGAAAACAAGAAATAAAAGAAATGATGGGAAATCATTTAATAATTTAATCACTATCATTTAGTTAATGATAGTTAAAATAAAAATAAACCACATAGAGAAAACTGTTAAAAATATACTAAAAACAAATAAATTCAGCTTTTAACAGAATCAAAAACTTTAATAAAAATGGCAAATTCATTTTGGGGATAGCAGTCAGTTTTCAGTTGTCATGATTCAGTTTTATTTCTGATAAGTTGTAGTAATACATTTTCTTAAAACTTATGGTTAGCATTAAAATTAATTACAAATATATAATACCTATACAGGTGCTTCTCTGCTTACAATGAGGCTATGTTTTTGATAACCTCATTATAGCTTAAAAAAATCATAAGTCAAAAATGATTGATATAGTCTGTCCAACTTAATTGTGTGGGAAAACGTCACAAACTGGAACAGAGTTCATTTACAAAAAGGGGTGTACATGCAGAACGGGTGGGAAAACTGGGAATTCTAATTACCTGAGTTTTTTTAGATAGGTTGAATAATTGTTACTTTTTGAAAAATCCTTTATATAAATTTTAATATAATGTAAAAAATAAATTTTCTTTTTCTAAGCTGATGTTTACACATCAACTTAACAACAAACGTTCCTTTTTTACACAATAGACCAGTCTAAATAACCGCATGCACAGTCTGAACCCACACAACTAACTTGGACAGACTATAACTGTAGTAATTTTAGTAGTAATAATAGACAAATTAATCTAAATAAATAACAGCTCAAAGGCAGGAAAACATACTTTAAAAAAGTTTATTATATGGTGGTAGCGCTTTCGATTACATATAATCCTCCTCAGCTACTAAAAATCAATGAAGGTAGTAGCGCTTTCGATTACATATAATCCCCCTCAGCTACCAAAAAATCAACGAATTATACAACTGTTCCATAGAATGCTAGAATTCTGGAGATTTATAAGGTGTTGCTATAGCAACAAAAGTTCAAACTGTTTTATATATAAGTTACATATATAAATATTTTCAATATGATAAACATTAAATTATTTTAACAAATGTTAAGATTACATATTATAAAATAACAAACATACTATTCATGCTAATAAGTTAAGGTAATACATAAGGAATGAAGTAATCTATAAAATTTATAAAACTACAAAATAATTATTTACTAATATTATACCATTTCCATACATTATTTATCATAGTAGGATCCAGTTTATTAATTGGTTTACTGCTTGTGTTAAAATAATTATTTACTAATATTACACCATTTCCACGCGTTATTTATCATAGCAGGATCCTGGAATCCATAAACTGGATCCTGCTATGATAAATAATGCGTGGAAATGACATAGATTTAAACAATTGGCCCATGTTGATATGAAAGCATTTCACATCTGCTATAAATTAGATGGCAACATAGACATCCCATGAGCAGCCTATTCAAGCTCATTGCATTATACTATGAAACCCTACATAAAATGAACCTTTGTATATCAGAACATATGTTATACAGTACTAGTGAGTCATAAACATTAAAAATGATTATATTAAAGAATAAGCACATAAGTTACATGGTAAAGCAGTAGCTTAACATTTTGGAGGATCTGGATTCAATTCTGAGTCCTACACTTTTACTTCTTTCAGGCTATGGTCATTAATTAAAATTAACCCTATTTAAATATGGATCTACATATCTCAGATCTATGTAAATCAGGGATTGGATATATATTATTTATTAGCTTTAAATTTTATTTTTGATTTAGGCATTATTTAAAAATGTAATATTTGTAATATTATTCAATATTTTTAGTTTAATTTTTGAACACGCTGTGCTAATGCTGTAGTGGCAGCTTTATTTGTTATATCTTTCATATGTTCCGGAATCTGCTTTTTAAGGAAGCATGCCGTATATCCAATATTGCTGTTAGAGTCGTTATTGTAGATCAGAATTTGATACATTCCTGGGAAAGGTTATATCTTTCATTAATTCTGTCCTTATTGTAATAAGATTAAATAAGGTATTCTTTCCATTGAAGATGATCCTTTGGCCTGAAAGTTTCTCAAGTTTTCTCTTAAATTTCAGAGAGATACAGTTAATGTCCATCGAATACGTTTGTCTCTCGTCAGTTCGTTCGTTGCAGTTGTTATTTGGTTTAGTCATGGAAATCTTTCTTAAAAGTTTACTAATGGTTATTATATTCATGTTTTATCGCTTGTTGTACGATCCAATCTATTTCCAGTTGTCTACTCTCCATTGTAGTGCAGTGTGTAAAGGTCCTATTCAGTAGAGCTCTGAAGGCTGCCATTTTAAAATTCCAAGGTTCTCTGGCATCTGCTCATATGAATAAAGGTATATAAGTGTCTTTCCAGAAAATAGACAAGGCATACTCTCTTGCTTCAAATGCAATATTTATATCCAAAAATTCTATTTGAGAATCGCTTTCTCTTTGTTTAACGAGAACCAAACCAAGGGATGTCAGATAATCTTCTCTCCATATTGCATATATAGTTGCACTTCTCGGAAATTATCAAAATATCATTGATGTACCTCTTATAGAGCTTAATTTTAGGAGAAGTCAGTGGTAAAACTAGTTCTTCTTTACTTCTCACTACAAGCTCTGCCAGGACTCCTACTAAAGAGCTTCCGATTGGAACACCCGATGTTTGCATATAGAATTTATTATCAAACAAGAAGTAGGACTTGTGTATAACTAAGTAACAAATCGATCTAATTAGACTTGGTTCACATTGGTTATCTGGGAGATGCTCTAAGAAAAATCTATATAAAAGTAAACAGGCTGGTTCTAACTTGATAGAAGGGTACAAGGCTTTAAAATCATAAACAGTTAAAATTTCATCAGGTAACAGGCCTACTTCTAATAGTTTATCAATTAGTTGTACCGAGGAGGACACAGTCCATTTATAGTCTCCCATTCTAGCTAGACACCATTTCGTTATACGTTTTCTAACAAGTACGTAATTCGTTGATTTTTGGTAGCTGAGGAGGATTATATGTAATCGAAAGCACTACTACCATATAATAAACTTTTTTAAAGTGTTTTTTCCTCCTTTGAGCTGTTATTTATTTAGTTTTTAACGTTTGGTAGCATGGATTTTTGTAATTATTTGGACAAATTAATCAAACCAATTCAGCCAAACTTCCCCTGGCGGACAAAGTCTGAATTAAATTTTTCTAACGATTTTTTATTTTTATTTTTTTGAATTAAAGCTATGGTGCCACCATTTGTTGATTTAATAATTAATTAAATTTAATTTAGAAGTTAATACTAAGGTGGCACCATCTAGTAATGAATAATTATACTATAATTTTTAAATTAATTTTCCCGAAATAAAATTTTGCCATCGCACTGGACTTGAACCGGGATCTTTGGGATAGCGTCCCAATGCCTTAACCAGTTAGATCACACCGACCTATAACAGAATTCTATTTCGGGAAGCTTATACATTGATTACTATGGCGACTTTATCAGACAAGGCCAAAATTTTATTTCGGGAAAATTAAATAAAAAATTATAGTGTAATTATTAATTACTAGATGGTGCCACTTTAGTATTAAATTCTAAATTTAATTTAATTAATTATTAAATCAACAGATGGTGGCACCATAGCTTTAATTCAAAAAAAAATGTTAGAAAAATTTAATTCAGACATTGTCCACCAGGGGAAGTTTGGTTGAATTGGTTTGGTTAATTTGAAAAAGTTAATCCCCCGATTAGTGTTGATATGAATAATAGACAATGAAAGACCTATTATTCAAAATGGCAAAATCATCTGGATTTGATATTGTATTCTTCACACTGGTAAAATTGACTGAAATTGAACCCAATTTTCAAGATAGTAAAATCATTCAGAAGTGAACTGAGATCCTCTTAAGTGATAAACAATTTACCACACAGTCCTTAGCTGACTGTAAATTTTTAATAAAACAGAAAAAGTATTTTTAGTCAAGATACTGTAAAATTAAGAATATCATAAGGATAGATTATTATAAGGTGAAAAGTAAGTAGGAGAACACCCTTATATTATATAATTAATGGTTCATAAATTCAAGTAAATTTAACTCTAAACAGAAAATGCAAAAAAATGAAAAATATTATTGTATATAAAAACATTTTAAATGAAAAAAAAAAAGACATTTTTAAAGAATAACTAGGAATTTTTAAGTTATTAGTTGTTTTATCGTTTTGCTATTTAATTTATAAAGTATGTTTATAATCATACAAATAAAAATACAGTGAAACCTGTCTACATTACTTGTAGTTTTTTTTTTATTGTATCACATTTATTAATTTTACTATTTACAATTTTACAATAAATACTTTATTAGCCTTTATTTTTCCTGTGCCTTTTAAGAAGATAACTTGTATGTATATATTTTATTGAACAAAACCATATACAGAGTGCGTCAGCTAAAGTATTGTAAGGAAGCCGAACATCTTCCGCTTAGGTGACAAACTTTTTGGAACGAACTGTACTTTCTAATGTATATATTACATGATCAGTATTTAATATTGATTGTGTTGTTCTACCTAAATAAATTAAATTTTTTACTATAAATTGTAATTTTGGAGCAATATCTATATTAAAGACTCTAAATGTATTTTTTACTTTATGAAAACTATCTTTCTTATATGTAACTGAAAAGAAAACTCTTAATTTTTTTATTTAATACTTATTACTATTTGAACTGTTATTTAATGTAAGATTTTCTTGTCATTTTTTTAAAACTTTTACAGGATAATCATTCAATACAGGATGTTAATGTAAATTAAATACTTTGTATAATAATGTAAAATTAAAGTGAATGCTCCATTCAACATTTGAGAAAAGATTAACAGCAAGTAATCAATAAAGAAAAGTTACATCAATTAAAGAAATTTATTGTGAAAGTAAACTTAAAAATTTTAAGATTAATGCGGAATAATATCTGGAAAAATCTATCCTTCAGAGAACTAGTGTGACCAATGAGAATTTATCAAAATTTAAATAGGATTATAATAGCATGGTAATAAAAAAGAACTGAAGAGGGCAATAAAATGTCAAAATGCATATTCTTCTTAAATCATGTAAATGTATTTTATATTATTTTATAAATCGCGTTAAATTAATTAATATTTTATAAATATGTAATGTTTTAAAAATAGTAATTTTAATTTAGTGTTGTCGCTAAATGTTGCAATAAAAGCAGTGTTAAATAAATTGGAAAGATACAGAAATATCCAAAAAAGCTATTGGTAAATGTAACACTGCCTATATATATAATTATTATTTTTGTAAAATGCTTGTTATTAAAATAACATACTTATCATAATAACATACACCTTTATTAATATGATTGATGAGAAACTTCATTAAAAACAGAAAATTACAATGGAACCCTTATATCGAAACCGACTTGTGGTTACTTGAAAACATAGATAGTAGCAAATACTATATACTGTACATACCTATGATAAAATTTAATTTATAAATTAGGCACAATAAGACATTAACAACAATAACTAATAATAAAATAAAACAATTATAATAATAATAATTATATGAATGTGATTTCTCTCTCTCTCAGAATTGTACTATACTCACTCTTTTTCTTCATTCTTCTTCATGTGATAATCTGCTAATGATGCAATGTTTATATATTTTGATGAAATGAATTTAAATTATGAGTGTTTATAATATTTTTGAATTTTTTAGTTATTTTTTCGACTGGTTAAGTGAAATCATGGATACAGTGGTTTTACTGTATATACAATTACTCCATTCACCTTTTCCATATCATTTTTGAACATTTCTTTTTAATTGTATTAGTGATAATTTTATTCTTATTTGAAACCATTGTATCTGTATATTGTTTTAGTTTCTGCATTTATATTTTTCATCTGATTTATTTAAATTTGTAAATATGTTTACTTGCAATGTTACTTTCATCATTCTAATTCAGTAGATTTGTTTTGATTATAGGTTTCAAATATTTTGAGGTGTTTCATTATAAATAACAAATACTGCAAATCTTCAAAATTATTTCATACAGTCAAAATATTATTTAATATGTTTATTTAAATATTGTAACAGTTTTTAAACATAGTGTTTAACATATCAAATAGAAATAGAATTATAATTTATTACATTAAGCGTACTTTTTATTCAAATTATTTTCTATGCATGTTTGCAATAGCATAAATGCTTTCTTGAATATCATAAAAAGCAAAAACTAAACAAAACAAAAAAAACCAAAACATGAAATTTTATCTGAGAGGAAAGTTAGCCAACAATCTATGATTTTTAATATTGCAAATCTGATATCTTGAATAAATGAATAAATATCAATAATCACTCTGTATTTTATATATAAATTGTAAATTTATATGATTTTTATTCTGATTATAAATATCAAAATAGATATTTTGAGTTGAACAAAAATGTTGTGCTGCATCACTGTGATACTTAAGGAATTATCAGCATATTTTTTAATAAATTGCAAAGATATGATGACAAAATAGAATCATCTCTAGATGACAATTTTTACTTGCTTAGAAATAATGATGTATTAAATATATAGACATATAATATAATGTTGAACAGTCTTCAGCATTTTATTATGCAATTATATTTTCATCTGTCCTTTGAAATAATCATTTGTCATATAAATTCCAATATTTGATTATATAGAATTAATCTTTAATTTTTGTCATTTCCTAGTAAAGTATATTCTTCAAGGATGAGTAAATAAGTAGTTTATAAAAACATAGAAATACATATGAAACATGTTATAGTTCAGATTTTAACATATCATCATTGATATTTCATTATGACAATATTTATATGTGAATATATTTATAGTAACTTTTCACATCTATATGTTCTCTAACTTATATATAAGATTCATGTTTTTTGTAAATATAAATAAAATTTATATATATAAATTATTACATAATTAGTAGTATAAAATTAGAAATATATGTTGCTTGATAAACTACTCAGTGCCATGCTTATAAATTCAGCCGCCTATATGCAACTGTTAGTTAGCCGTCCTTATTCAATCAATAAAACAAAAACTAGAAAATTAATGTGTAATATTTGTTCAATTTTAAATAATTTAATTTATTTTATCAGTAGTAATACATAACAATCATAACAGAACATCTTAGAAATTATCAATATTAATACAATACATAACACAAATGAAGAACATTTATTGTAATAAATTACAAAATTTTTGTTGCATGTAACTATAATATTAAATTAACTTCAAATTTCACTACATACAAAAATTAAATATCTAATTAGATAACAAATAATATTTTCAAAAATAGCATATTAATAGGAAAATACAACAATACAAGAAATAAGTTTGGCATGCTTTATTAAGAGCAAATTCTGATATAAGATTGTGTAAATCAATTTCATCCAATAATTTATGCTCTATTGTTATAATTGATAAATTTGCTAAGTGTTCTATTTGCATTGTTGCTCTTAAATAGCTTTTGATTATCTTCAATTTGGAAAAAGAATGTTGGCTAGATGCTACAGAAATGGGCAGAATTAAAATGATCCTAAGGTGCAACAAATAAATTAAGGAATGTGCTTTGAAGATTGTTTTTAACAATATATTGAAGCATGTTATATGATGTGAAACTGTTTTCTGCTTTTATATGTATCATTACTGATAAAATTTCACGAGTAAATCATGTCCATCAATATCGGATTTTTTTCTTTGCACATCAGTTAATTTCAATGAAGATGTTTGCATGATTCTAACATTTGCCTTCATGTAAAGCATTAATTCAGTTAGTTATTTCAAAATTGACATTAGAATTGATTTTTATTTTTAATTTATCTTTTTCAAATGAATAGAATTTTCAAATTTACCATATTAAAAGAAATAAATTTCCTTTTTCCTCTTATTTCCTTTTATTGGTTTTTAATTTTATTTTATATCCTGTTTTATGTTTTTGACATTTGGTTTGGCCACCCATGTGTGATGCAAGCCTTGCACCTATGGCAGGTCCGGCACTGAAACTACTTATATAACACAAAATATAACTATAATAATATACAATGCATATTGTATAATTTGTATTGTATTATGATAGTTGTTATGGCATATATTAACCATCATGCAATGTTGTAACCAACATTATGATACTACTATGTAAAATTGAAATACTGCATGATGCACTAAATTATAAAAATCATTTTTAAAATATTTTTTATGTCATATTTTTTTATATAAAACTGAATTTATATAAATTAGATTTGCCTAAGTCATGAAGCTCTCCTGTATTTAAAAATTATTTTACATAAAAGTTTGCAAAACGAAATGTCTTTACTAAACATTTTTTTAAATAATTTAGATTTCCATAATACATACTTGAATTAGATTTAAAGAATTGATATAAATTTAAATTTTACAATGAAATAATTTCTTTTATTAACTTATGAGAAACTTTACAGGTTCATGATTTAGAATTTGCACAAATAGAAATGCAAATAGTAGATGGTTTGAAAAATGGAAATATAGCACTGAAAAAAATGCATGAAGTAAGTATTAATTTTATATAACAATATTCAATTCAAAATATTAAAATTTTGCATTTATATATAATATTAATATTAAAAATAAAATAATTTATAAAAATTATATAATATTTTTTTATTAATATTTTTATTAAATTAAATTTTCGTTAATTGTATTTTGTTGTTAATAATTTTATTTTACAGTTATTATCAATAGAAGATATTGAAAAAATTTTAGATGAAACAAGAGAAGGCATTGACAAACAAAATGTAAGCAATTATTTCTTTTTATGTTTTTAATTAAAATAGCAATATTATCTTAATTATATTTTTTTACAGTAGAACTTGTGTCTTTATGATGCAGTTAGTCCATCAATGGAACTGAATAAGACAAATAATATGAGGACATAAGAATTGTTGAATAATAATCAGTATTATAATCATTTTTTTTTAATTAAAAAGATATCCAAAAGAGCAATTCTTGTTCAGATTTAAATATCTGTGACCCAGAATTGAAAGCAAATATTAATACTAAAGATAGCACAAGTTTTAAGACCCAAATATATTTTAATGAACACTTTTGATGATGGAGTCACAATTCCTGGTAAATTATTAATTTAGATGATGAACAACGATATAGAATATGAAAATAAATATTTCTTAAACAATTACTATTGTGGTTATTCATCGTGAGGTTGGCTAATGGTTGGAATCTCACAAAGTAAGAACCAATTACCATATTTTACATATAGTTAATACTTCGAATAGTGCGAGAAATTCATGGAACCCATTATTCACACTAATCGAGGCCTACCTGTATGCACATATTTCATTTGCGGATTTGTTGATTAAGAGTTTTTAATTACAACTACATATTATTAAATCTTTAAAATTTGTTGTTTTCTTGGTAATAAAGAGCCAATTAAGAACCTAATACACAAGTGTCTGAAATTAGATTTGGGAATCTATAGGTACCCTGACTTATATTATGCTTCCCAGTCCCACTTATTATATAACTCCAGGATATTATTGTGTATATATATATATTAACAGTTGTAAAATTATAGATTTTTGCCATTTCCGGTAATACCAAAAAAAATATCCCTATTACCGGTATTTACCAATAATAAATAAACTATGTTTTGGAAAAGTAACTATAATAAAATATAAGATAAAAGTTCTTTTTATTAACATTTTTATTAAAATAAAAACTAAATTACAAAAAAAATGTGGGTAATACTTGCTAATAAATAAGGTTCTTAGATTTTATGTAGTTTTTAACTTGTTTTGTGAATTAAAATGCTCTGGATGGATACACAAATTAGTTAATGTTATGTCATCTAGTAGTGATCGAATTTTGGTACAAAATAAGCCTGCAGCAGAAAATGCTGTTTCTGAAAAAACATTTGTAGGCTTAATTGTTAATTATAAACTATATCTAAATATCTATTACATATGTTGTTATTTTAAGATTTTTTTTTTATTTCATTTCACACCTCTTTAGAAATATTGTTTGCATTAATTTTGCTGAAATGAAATAAATTTAAATACACAAAAAATTTTAAATTATAATTTTATGAAATTTTAATAATTTATAAATGGAAATGAAAATTATCTTTATTTACTGCTCAGTTTTTTCAAAAAGAATGTTTATATGTTAAGAAATTATAATTAAAATAATTTACTAATATTTATAATTTCATTTAGAAGTTAAGAGTTTCTTGTTGTAAGGATCTGATTCCTGTACCAGCCCTAAAATAGGTCAGAATGGACTTGCTGCCATTATAATTTTTTTAAACAGTTTGTTTTCCTATTAATAATGAAATCATGATTTTGTAAACTCATTCTTGAAAAAGGAAGCAAAAATTTAACTAAATCTTTTGATTCCAAAAAGAAGTAAAAAGAAAAATCGGAAATCAGATTGATACAGAAAATCTGCACATAAGATCGTTTTTCTGATTTACTCACATCCATTGATGTTTTACGTCCTTTTTTGGTAATAAACCCATTATGCACATGGCAAATACATATATATAGACTTATATAAGAGTGTGAAGGAAGGAGTGTACAGATGGTCTTCCCTCAATGAAGGAATGAGATTGATCATCTAAGTCCGTATCATCAACTGGAGGCAATATCTGAAGATTAGTCTTATCAACATCAACTGAAGACTCTGAACTTGTCGCCAACATAAACTACAAGGTCTTCAAACCAAAAGTCAGCTGTTACGTTACTTCTCTAGTGAGTATTTCCTGTTTAGTCTCTGTTGTGTGGACTAAAGACTGTTGTGTGCATCATTACTTGGCGATCAAACAAGACAACCTAGTGATCTACTCTATCAAGAATAAGACATCTATTTATTCTCCTGTCACATCAACATTAAGCCTAATGTTGCAATATCAATAGTGTAAAGAATTCCTCTTATAAATGGAGTCTTGGGTTATTTAAACCGTAGTACCTGTATTGTTGAAGTCTAGTTTCATCACCCGTCCTTACGCTCAACGCACCATTCACCGCATCAAGGCCTAACACCTGTCAGTTTCATTGCTTTAGTTTTTAGCCTACTTTCTGAAAGAAAAGAAGGCTTTTATATGATATGTATCATATCTGTTTGAGTCTTCCACTAATAACTTTTGAACAAATTAGTATATTTCTATTAAATTTGGTAGTAATGATGCACTATTAATGATCATTTGATGCTATATAATTTAATCCTGTATGATTTTTTAATTGTGCAGGATTATATTCATTTTATCAAAATTTTATTTTATTATGTTTACAATAAATGGAGCTGGGTGTTAGCCCTTTAGGGGTAACATATGGCTTACAATGCATTATTTAACATTTAGTGCTATCTATCACAATGATGTCACAGGCTCACTAACATGATATCAACATGGTGTAGTGATGGATGATGTCATAAAACACAGGTAATTTATCATATCACGATGAATAATGTTATCATGACACCATTTGCAATGATGATTACATTGTGACATCTATGCTGTTAAAATCAACATGAAAACTGGGCACAAAAGAAAATGGATTCCAAATTCTAAATAAATAAAGAATAAATCACTAATTTGGAAAATAGACTATTTTGTTTATTTCTGAAACTGCTTGTTATTTTAAAGATGTGCAAAAACACTTTCAAATACACAATCATTTTTATTTATAAGTATATAAGATACTTGAGAATGCCAGATGTTGTACTAAAAGAAAAAATTTGTTTATTAAAATATCAAGATAGTAATATTATTAACAAGCAGTTCCAGAAAGAACTAAAATTGCCTACTTTCTGAATATGTTATTTATTTTTCATTTATTTAGTATTTGGAATTCATTGATTCAGGCATTAATTTTCATATTGATTTAAGCAGCATAGATGTCATAATGATATCAGTGATTTTTATGTCAAATTATTTGTGTTTTGTGATGTCAATTATTGTCATATCAAGATAGCATCACATCATTGTAATAGATATTGATGATAGATGACAGTAAGTGTTAAACAATGCAGCTAAATGGGGTAACATACCTGCATTACATGGTACTACCTGTTGTCAATAATAAAGTAAAATTTTGATAAAAAATTAAATTCCATCCTATAGGATTAAAGGACGTAGCATTGTGAGGTATCCTTTAATGACAGAACATCACCACTGAATGCTATGAAAATTTGCTGATTAGTTCAAAAGTTATTAGTGGGAGACAGACACTAGATGTGAACCCTATCTTATTAGCCATTATTTCCTTTGGAAATTAGGCTAATAAAACTTATATAGATGTTCCTCAAGTTATAAGCTTCCATACATATATGAATGTGTAATTTTATTTTAAATTTTAGAAAATTTCATAAACTGTACAAGAATTTTAAATTAACTGAAATAGTGTTATGGTGAACACTCATAATAATTTTTTAATACACAATTCCCAGTTTATTAAAACATATACAGGTTAGAAACTATATATTTTTATTTCCAAGATCACTGAATTTGATTCCTTTAGATTTGTGAAGTCATTTAAAGCAGTTAATGTTCCATAAAGAAAGAAGAAGCATTAGAGAATTTTCAATGCTGCTGACCAAATAAAAAATAATCTTTATAATCATTAGAGTGTATAACTTTCTTGTTCACAGATGTAATGCTTATGCTCATTGAAGACATTTTAAAAATTTCCATCAAAATTGTTAAGTACATTATAAGTATACAATTGAATAAATTTATTTATCATTTATAGCATACATGTTATCAACATGTTGTAAATCTTTCAACTGTTCCACATCAGTTGAGAGATTTTCTGCTGAATGCATCTTCAAGATAGTGCTACTATCAAGCCTGTTGAATGAATGATGTCACGTTTAGTAACGGATTTCATTTATGCTACTATCCAAGATGTTGAGTTGTTTCAAGATGGTTGCACCCATGGATGTTACTAATCCAAAGGAGCAGATGATAATATATAAAGTATATGAATTTAATGGTGTAAGATAGTATTGATGCACCAGCATTGCTTCATGAAAATCTAATAGTAAATAAATATCAATCAAATTATAAGAATATAACTGTTCTTGACCGAGCTAAAAAGTTCCGTTGCTATCGCAAATATGGTGTTTATAACATGCTCCAGTTTCTTTCAACAACTGCGCTTCTGTTATTACTTGCTGTTCAGCAAATACATCAACTGCTGCTGCTACAATTCATCTGCTCACTTAGATCCATTGAGTCTGCTGAACACAGCCATTATATATATGTTATTGTCATATAATAAACTTTAAACTATTATAATTTTATAATTAAAAAAGTTAACTACTGTTCATAGGACCTTATTCTGTACAAAATGATTGACTTTCTATATAAACTGTTTCAGTTTGGTATCCTTGATATCAAATATCTTGTAATAAAATATATCAGGAAAGAGATAGCATGAATTACAAACAAATAGGAGGATTGATAGTTTATAAATTATTAGATAACAAATTGTCATTAATAGATTGAGACTATATAGTAAATTTTCATTTCAGAAATAATTATATTAGATACCATAGTATATGAATGGTTTTACATAACATTATTGAAATAACATCATAAACTTAATTTAGTATTCTAATATATTATATACAAGTGCTGTGTAAATAACTTAATTTTAACCTACATCTTTAAAAAAAATGTATGAAATTATTATTTATTTGCAAATATAATTACTTTTATTTGATATAATAGTTAAATTTAATTTCTAAAATTGAATAATTTTTAAAAATAATAGCATGCAAATAGGTTCAAAATTTCTCTTCAAAATAATAGTCAAATACAGTATATTTATGATTAAAATTATTTTTATATTTCTGCAATTATTTATTTTAGAAGTATTATATGTTAAGCATCTATATTTAATCATTTATATTATTTTTATTCATAATTTTGCATATTTTAGGAAATAGATGAACTACTCTCTGGTAATCTTACACAAGATGATGAAGATGCTGTTCTAAATGAATTGGAAGCTATTATTGCTGAAAGTATGCCCACTATTCCAGATAAAGAAATAAAAGAAGAAATAGCATTTCCTGAAGTACCAAAAGAAGAACCAAAAGGTATATATTATTAAATATCTATATATTGTAGAAATGAAATATTTTGAAATTTTTCTAAAAACCTTATATTTTTGTATATTATTAGAAATAATAATAAATAAAGTTTATTGAACTTTGTTTTCTAAAGTATTTTTAGTTATGTTATGCCTAAATTAAATATTCAAATTAATTTTTGAATTAAATTTCTTCTTTGTCAGGCTAACATATGTATGTTAGCAAATGGAAAACATTTCAAGAGCTTATTGTAATTTATAAATATTTAATTTTGTATTTAACTTATTTAATGCTTTAATTTATTTACATTTAGTATATTAATGTTTTATAATAATTTTATTATAAAACCTTAATATTTAGTTACATACTGCCAGTTATAACATGATAGAAAAAAGAAGTGATAGCATTATAAAGTCCAATTTTCTCTAAACTTTCAGCTGTAGTAAATCTATTATTTCAATTCAAAATTTATTGAAACATTATCTAATGAATGGCAAGATATTCTAATTAGAAAGAGTAAATAAAAGCAAGTTCTGTTTAGATATATATTTGAATATTTTTATTCCTTTATATTATTATACAATAATGAATGACTTTAACAATACAATAGAAATTTGCTTGATGTTACAGATTCAATGGGTTAAAATTCTGTTATTTGTTCAAATATACTGACCAGGGGAGTGTCAACCATGCCTCCTTTGATTTTGCCGATTTTTATTTATATTGTTGTACTACCCTCCCACAAACCCATGTTAAATTAATACAATGCAACTCTCTATTCCTGAAAAAGGGGTTTAAAGTTTTATATGTTGTTTATATACCAATTGATATTAATAATTTAATAAGTGCTGCCGCAGTGTGATGCATAAAACTTAAAAACTTACTGTAAGATGTCATCGGAAGGATGACATCTTACAGTAAGTTTTTTTTTTAATTGGAATTAAAATGGATTATTGTACAATGTACTTTTATTAATGAGAAATTACTATTCAATGTACTTTTATTAATGAGAAATTATTATTTTGTTGTTATTTATTTTTTTGCTCTGCCCTTTAAACATTTCTATCACAAATATTAAATACATATATAAAGCAATGCAATTAACAAATAAGCTTTTTTAAACAAATTATTTATTTTAATTAACAAATATAGATTATATAGCGTACACGTGCTCTCAGGCATTTCAGATTTATAATATATATAGATTCCTCATCTGGAACCATTTCGATCTCTATGGCTGATGTGTATCTATTCGGGGGTTTACGGAAAAGTGGCCCCTTGCATTTTGCCTTCCACAATTTGCCCCCACAAGTATATGTGTTTTCCATTATTGACATAGAAAAACATACAGTGATACCTCAGTTCACGAACATAATCCGTTTTTTTATCCTGTTCGTGATCCAAAAAGTTCGTAATCCGAATCAATTTTTCCCATTGCAATTAATATAAATCCAAATAATACGTTTTTAGTCCTAGGAAAAAAATTTTAACATGTTATGGCTTTATGTGTGGAAATAATATAGAAAGGAAATAAATATAACAGTAATAATAGAAGAAAGCATGTTTAACATCACCTTCATTAACACTTTTAACTTTTTTGGGAGCCATAATAAGGGATAAATTTAATTAAATAAAGAAAAACTAAAATATCAATACTTGTTGTTGGGACTTTACTGTACCCACATGAGCTAGGCAAACTGGGTTGCTGATGGGGGTGAGGCTGTGCGCAGGGTTTTGTGCACCGCGAGTCACATGCGCTCCATGCACTCTGTGCATGTGTGTTCGTGAACTGAAGCATCGTTCATGAACCGAAGCAAAATTTGTTCACAAATGGTGTTCGTAGATCGAGACATTCGTGATCCGAGGTATCACTGTATTTTATTGACATTTAAAAATAAAGATCTGTCTTCAAGGAACTTTGATGCGAATCTTGCATATAGAATCATCAGTTAAAATATAGGGAGTATTTAATTGGTGTAACAACAGCAATTGTTCATTAATAAATGTGTGCATTGTAAAACAATATTCTGTTTTGGATGCTTTTATGATGAGTATCACCTGAATAGATGCACATCACCACAGAGATCGAGATGGTTCCAGATGAGGAATAATAATATAATCTGTATTTGTTAATTAAAATAAATATTTTGTGTAAAAAAATTTATTTGTTAATTACATTGCTTTATATGTATATTTAATATTTGTGATAGAAATGCTTAAAGGGTACAGCAAAAAATAAATAATTACAAATTAGTAATTTCTCATTAATAAAAGTACATTGTACAATAATCCATTTCAGTTTCAATTAAAAAAAAAAAAACTTAAAAAAAACCGAGATTTGAACTTGCATCCTTCTGATGACACCTTACAGTAATCAAACAGTGAAATTATTAATATCAATCAGTATATAAACAACAAAAAAGAAACTTAAAACCCCTTTTTTCGGTTATCTAACACAAGTCTTTCTTGGTGTTGGGATTTTTTTTTCCGTCAGTGTATATAAAAATTGGAAAAATCGGAGAGAGTTATGGTTGGCACTCATTTAGTGAGCCAAAATCTTCACTGTTAAAGCTTGAGAGTTGCATCATATTACTTTATCATGGGTTTGTGGGAGGGTAATACTACAAAATATATAAAAATTGGAAAAATCGGAGAGAGTTATGGTTGGCACTCACTTAGTGAGCCAAAATCTTCACTGTTAATTGGAAAAACTTATCCTAATAAATTGGAAATGCTTTTTGTATTTTCTTGTCATTATCAGCAAAGAACATTATACAGATATTCTTTGACTTATGACATAATGTAATTAGTAATTTCTGTAGTTAGTCAATATAATTCATATGCATAGATATCCATGGACAATAGTGTGATGTATTGATAATGTCCAATTTATATCACTTCCTTTAGCTTTGTGTTCCTTAAATATACTATGATACTACAGGAATACCTCGATTATCGCGGTTTCGATTATTGCGATTTTCAATTTATCGCGGTTTATAATTTGATACCAGAATTTGAATTATTGTGCTCAAATTCGAATTATCGCGGTCACGAGATGTAGCTCACTACATATGCAACCAGAATTACATTTAGTTCGAATCGCCACTCTCCAAGTAGCGCTTCGTTTTTATCCAATAGTTCCTGCTCACCATTCACCAGTAACTATCCACCTCTACTTGAAGCACATGTGGATATTTATTTCTCTTCTTATTTACCCCTACAGTGAATTCTAAAAGAAACAAGGATGATAGCAAGGAAGAAACAAGGATGATAGGTCAAAGAAACGTAGAATGATCAGTTTGAGAAGATTAGCATACTCAACACATTTCTTTTTTACCTTATCGTAAAATTAATTAATAGATTTGAAAAATCCTTGGCAATGATCACCCATTTTACATGCATCATTTATCCGCTCTTCCGATCTATTTCTTTTTTACCTTATACATAAAATTTAATTAACTTTGAAAAATCTTGGCAGTGATCATCCATTTTACATGCATTATTTATCCCGATTATCACAGATTCGATTATTGCAGTATTTTTCATGGCAACATTAACTGCGATAATCGAGGTATTCCTGTATATTATACCTTAATAAATATTAGTGAATACTCAATAAATTTAGGAAATTTCCAACATACAGATGCATTGAATTATATTCTTAGATTTCAAACCAGACTCTCTTAAAAGTTAGAATACTTACATTACAATTTCAAAAATCCTTTTAAATTATTTACAGTTTATAAAAAATTTAAAATGTTTCAAATTTATAAGATAATTTTTTTTTATCTTATAAGGACAAGTAAATGCTAGAAATATTTTCAGTTTATTAAGTAATAAATAAATTTTTGTCACTAAATCCTGCTGATTTTGTTCAATTTATTTGAATAAAAATAGTAAATAATTGAATGCAATTAATCCCATTCTTTGCTATCATATGAATATATAAATAATTTATTATTCAAATACAGTGAAATCCCGCTTGTGCGTTCCTGTATCGTACGACTTTCCCGCTTTAAACGTCTATTTTCGGAATTCCGAGCATTTTCCTATACATGCAATGTAAAACTTTCCCTCTTCCTACGTTTTAATTATATAACTTTTTTATTATGACGTCATCAGAGTTTCCGGTTTTCGACTTTTCGGGCCGGTCCCTGAAGTTTCAAAATCGGGGTTTCACTGTAATTTAAATGTCCAGATTATCCTTAGTGTACTATTTTGGAATTAAACTGTATTTTTAATAATTATTAATTTATTCATGTTATGGTGCCACCATCTGCTGGATTAATAATTAATTATTTAGATCAGGAATGTCCAAAAGGCAGCCGCCAAGCCATTTTGTGTGGCCTGCGAGGCTTTCACAATTTGTGATATAATATTACTTTTTAGTGTTTTTTTTTTTCACTTTTATTTATTACTTTTCTAAGAGATTAATAAAAAGAATCCTAAAATTGAATTATGTTAACTCAATTAATTAATTTTTCTTAATTATTAGTAATTAATGATCAACAAGCTATCAATGACATCACATTTTTTAAGACTCAATCACATCAATTTTAGTTTTAGCTATTTCAGTTTAATTGTGGCTGTATTTTAGTTATTTTTTAGTTTCTAACACTCATCATTTCAGTGATTGTGTGACTGTTGTTGTAAGATTCTGTTAAATTTAATTTTTATTTTACCATGAGTTTGTTGCATTTTTGAAGTAAGTGAGAAAAAACGTAAAATAGAAAACAAAAATCAAGTATATTAGTAGCAGTGGGATAATGACTTTTCCATAACAAATCACAAAGGTGTAAACTGCTTTGTTTAACAAACGTTTTCCTAACTTTTGTGATTTTTGTCGGAAAGTAATGTCAACGTTTGATAGTACTTATTTGTGTGAAAGTGCATTTTCTAACATGAAGATAGTTAAGAATCAATTCAGAACCTGCCTTGGAGTCTTTTCTTTTACATATTCTGCAGATAACTACAACAGGAATGGATGTAAATATCCAGTCTTTGTAAATGCTGCTGTCTCCCTCATTTATCACATTAAATAGATACATAATACTTTATTTAATACTTCTTAACTGTTTATATTTTATGATTTTTTGTTAATATATTTATTGGATGCAATTTGATAATATAATTTTGTAATAAGGTTTGTTAATCTGGAAATAAAATTGGTTTCCAAAAAGAGTTATATTTATGCGTTCCTTTGTAATAAGGTTTATTAATCTGGAAATAAAATTGGTTTCCAAAAAGCATTATATTTATGCGTTCCATTTGTTGAGACAACAGCAATTGGTTTCCAAAAAGCATTATATTTATGCATTCTGTTTGTTGAGACAGGGTTTCCAAAAAGTGTTATATTTATGCATTCTGTTTGTTGAGACAATAGTGTATCAAGTTTCAAAGCCCCTCCCTTTTTTTTATAACTGTGGCCCTCCATATCTCTAGTAACACAGCTATGGCCCTCGGATTTATTATAATTGGACAGCACTGATTTAGATTTAGACTAAGGTGGCACTAACTATTAATTAATAATTGGACTTTAATTTTTGACTAAATCCCTGAAATAAAAATTTGCTTCAGCCTGGAACCAAATCAGGAACTTCCAAGTTACCATCATGATGTCTTAACTAGTTAAACTACTAGTTGCTATATTGATATTTATATTTAGTATTTCTGTTTCAGGAAATTATATATTAATTAATTTAGATCCTTTATTAGCTTAGACTGATTCTAGTGCTCCTGAATGGGCTAACTAATATAGTCAGGATCCCTCAAAGATTTTGTTAGAATACATCATCATCATTTATTATTATTATAAAAGATTTACAAATACTGTAGTGTTTTCCTCCTCAACAAAATAATGTCATTATTTATCAGTTTCAATTATTATTTATCATTATATGATAAATAATTTTTATATCATATAATGATCCATAATTATCCATATTTTTGTAGGAAAATTTTATTTCATTTATTTTTATTTAAATTAAGAATCATTATATTGTATAATTGTAATTTTTATATTTATGCTAAAATAGGAAAATTAATTACATAGGGTTCAGTTTTGTATTCTATGTTATGTATTTAATTAATTAAGTATTAAAAGATAACATGCAAATGGTATGATTAATATTCTTTAAAATTATTTATAGAAGAAAAGAAACCTGAACGTGAAAGAATCCCATTGCCAGCCACTTAAACTTCTAAATAATTTTAAAAAGCTGTATATAAAAATAATGACAAGGACCAAAAAGTGTTATATTTATGCATTCTGTTTGTTGAGACAATAGTGTATCAAGTACCAAAGCCCCTCCCTTTTTTTTTTATAACTGTGGCCCTCCATATCTCTAGTAACACAGCTATGGCCCTCGGATTTATTATAATTGGACAGCACTGATTTAGATTTAGACTAAGGTGGCACTAACTATTAATTAATAATTGGACTTTAATTTTTGACTAAATCCCTGAAATAAAAATTTGCTTCAGCCTGGAACCAAATCAGGAACATCCAAGTTACCGTCATGATGTCTTAACTAGTTAAACTACTAGTTGCTATATTGATATTTATATTTAGTATTTCTGTTTCAGGAAATTATATATTAGTTAATTTAGATCCTTTATTAGCTTAGACTGATTCTACTGCACTTGATCTTAACTGATCAGCTATTTTGTACTTATCCTCAGATGCATCGTCTGTCTGACTTACTAAAACGTCAGCAGCATTGTAGCACTAACGTAAAATATGGCGGGAAATTCAATTTGAAATTTGTCCAGATTTAGCTGATGAACCTGTACATACAAACTATGTATATGACAACACAAAATTGTTTCACTACAACAGTTTTTGTAACAGAGACAATGCTAATATTTATGTTAAAAATGGCACACTAAGTCTGGTTTTTTAAAGATGTCGCTTTTGCAAATTTTTTTACTGGTATTATCTTTAATTATTAACAAAAATACCAAAATGCAAATTTTTTAAAAATATTAGTAATATTGCTAATGGCAAAACCAGTAATGCAATCCCTTATATATATATACTGTATTATATGTACATATAATAAATAAATAAATACATACACTATTTATTTACCAAGTACTTATATTTTGAATTGTGATTTTGTTATTGTATCAAAACATAAACTAAAACAAAAGTAACTTCATTTTAATTAGATTTTGATGTTAGAAATATTCGTTGAATTAGCAATATCAAAAAAAGAAAAATTTTTAATAAGATTTTTATGAATATATGTAGTAAATATTTAATAATTTTAATGTCTTATTTTTTTTATTTTTTTGAAATTAGATCATAGGTGGTATCTTGCTCATCTCTGCTTTAGATGAAGATAAAGATAACATTTTTAGTATCTGGCTGCTTTTATAAGTTTTTGGCTAATTTTATATCATTAATATAAAAAATACAATTGTAAAAATAAAGGAACTTAAAATTACTTTTTAAGGAAAAGTAGCAAATAATAAATTAGTAATTTTATTAAAATTAAATCCAGATTTAAATTTTATAAACAACATAGTTCTGTATTCCGTAATTTTTTTTCTGTATTTATTTATTTTGCAAAATATTTGCCCAATATATTATATCAATGTATAAATGATTTGCTTTTGCAACTGTTTAGCTGTTATATCAAATGTAGATAGTTCTTATCTTTACAAGTTAACTTGTTCCTGGAGTGAAGTCATTAAGAACTCATAAACCAAAAATCAATTTCCCATAGACATAATGTTAAAACCAGGATTTCTGTTCTCAGCAAAGAAATTTGGCTACAATAATATTAAAAAATCAACCCGAAATCAATAATATATGATTATAAAATGATTTATGTATCTAACTGAATAAAAATACAGCTTTTAAAATCAAGCAAATTATAATAATAAACTATTTATATTATATTAAATTTTTATTCATTACTATTAACAGATGAATTTTTGTAGCTTAATTTATAGACTTGAAGGAAAATGATAAAAGTTAGGGCTAACATACAATATAATTAATTATAAACAAAATTAACCATAAACAAACAAGATTTTGATATAAATTACTTAAATATTGGAAAATGTATATAAGAAATACTAATATTTATTCAGTCATTAGAAATATTTAATAATATTGTTATATTTCTTATAATTTGAATAATTTCAAAATTTTATCAATTGCATAATTAAACAATTAATTAAAATTCTGACAGTAAAGTATATATAATTCTAGCACTACTTGATTTAATTGTGTCAGAATAGATGTTTATTAGAGTATTAAATAAACTGAAATTTAACTATAAATTTGCAAAAAATATAAATGTTAATACTATGCTCAAAAGTCAAGATGTAAACATTATGCACATACAGATAGTCCTCGATTTATTACCATCTATACTTATGATGTTGATACCATCAATAAATGATTGGTCAATAATGCAATTGACAGAGTTCAAGTCTCTGACCAATGATCTGATATACAAAAAGCATCCTTTTTATATCTAGTTCTTATACTTTTGTTTTCATTATGTTTATTACAATAAAGTGGTGTGTAATAAAAAATATTAGTAGGGGGCAATTCATAAATTTTAGGCATCTCTAACTTCAAACTTAAAATAACATGGTTCAAACTATACTCTATCATAAATCAAGGACTATCTGTAAATATAAATTATTATAAAATATAATAAAATTTCTAACCCATTATAAATTCATTACAACACTGTCCAATATCTTTTCCTTCCCAACCATCTATACTTTTCTGCAATTCATTCATTTTCTGTAATGCAGCCTGCCTACTTGTACGACCATGCATTCTTAAAAATGCTTCACTAGAATTATAAAAGAATATATTAAAATAAAATTCATTTATACATTCTAAAAGTATTAATAACTTTAAAACTTAGACAGACATAGGATTGGATTATTTTCTCAGGTGGATAAATGCAATGCATAGTATTAGTATTCACTTTTTCTCAGGTGGATAAATGCAATGCATAGTATTAGTATTCACTTTATAGGCAACTAAGAGTGAGAAGTTCTTTCTATCATAATTGTGACTAACTAGGGCACTAGTTAACTGTTGGTAGAAGGAACTTTCCAAGCAGCAATCTGTAAATTCTAAAGGGAGAAAAATATCTGAATTTGGACATTACTAATGCATGACTATATTTTTTTTATAGGAGTTATTTCATCGTTACTATGGCCAGGGTGAGAGGACAGTGCAAGAAACTGCCTCCATAGTAGGATTGGGACTCCCTAACCCAACAGTAGAACCTCATTAGGTAAAAAAAAGTTTGTACCAATTAGTCAAAATAAAATATTTATTGCAATGTGTATAAATATATTGTATATCTGTTTTATAGCTATATTTATGATTTCAAATGTATATATACTGATATGGATCTGTTTTTGTTGTTATATATATATATATATATCATCCTGAGGAACATTATACTTTAAACAATCAGTTTATTATTAACACATTGAATATTGTTAACAATCAGTTTGTGATTATTGCAGAGCCTGGATTACTTTTAATAAATTTATTAAGGCTATGCAAAAATTTATATAAAAAAATTGGCCTGAATTCACTAGATATAATCTTAAAAAGTTTTGAGAAAATAATTAGATCATCATCAAACTAATTAATAAAAGAGCATGAAAACAATAAATCATGGAAATAAACAAGCAAATACTAATTCTATACAAGTTTACATATAAAAATTTCTTGCTTATAATGAGCAGTTTTTTGAAATAATGAACAAAATTAGAGTATATTTAAAGAAACAATCAATTAATTTTTGACATAACTGGTTATAAAAATATATTAAATATTACACCTAATATACATCTTTAATATTTGAAAGATTTATAAATGTTCTAGATTCATTTTTTATTACATATTAGTTGCATGTCAATCAAAATTAGAATCAACTTAAATTAAAATCAAAATTTTACAATAATATATTTCTCGTGTTGTATTACAATTATTACATTTCTTTTTATTGTAGCATTAAACAATTACAAATGTTAAATATTATCATAATATTTGAAATAATTTATGTTAAATATTATATATCAGGGGTGTTCAACCTGTCAATTGCGGAGCAATTTTTGGTCAATCTTTTGTTTATTCCTTTCAAATTGATTCCTCCTTGCAAATTTAATTAAACTGAAAACATCATTTATTTATCATTATTTTGCATTATGTATTCTCTTTAAGTGTATTGCTATTGTTTATTTATTTTTCGTTAAAATTGTCAAATCAGTAATTTTCTCATCATTTGGAAGTATACACATGAAAAGTTTCCAATATTAATTAATATTGTGCAAAAATTCTATTGTGTTTCGGACTAACATATTTGTCAAAATCTGCTTTTTCAAATATGAATGTCATAAAAAATTAAGAAACAAAATTACAAATTATCATTTGGATGATTGCCTGTGATTGACCATTTCTTCATATCAACCTGACTATGAAAATATTGTCAGCTCCAAACAAATGCCAAATTTCATATTAACATTTTTTTTTCAATCAACCAGCATTTCCTTAACTTATGAATTTGAAAACAATCTGTTGTTTTTTTCTAACTTTGGTTTTCCAAAATACAGAAATAAATATTTTATTCCAATATATTTGTTTTATTTATTGTATTAAAATAATTAAAAGTGATAAACAAATTTTTAAATACACAAATAATGTTTTTAGTTTCTTTAAACTTTTCAGAGCTAGGAGAATGGGTTTTCCAAAGTGAGTGAGCACATTTAACTGCATAATTGTACGTAATCAAATATCAAATTGGGCAAATGTTATCTATGTAAGAGAGTAGACTGCTGAATAAAATAGTATAGAAAAGTAGCTCACATAGTAAAAAGGTTAAACACTCCTGTTATATATATATATATATATCATATCACATTTCTATTAGAATATTAAATTTTATAAATTATCTACATAATTATAGTTTTTAACCAGGAAATATTTATTGTATATAACAGGGGTGTTCAACCTTTTTTATTATACTATGCGAACTACTTTTCTATACAGGTACTCCTCACTTAATGACCTATCTGTTTAACAACTGCTCGAACTTACGTCTGAGCTTAACACTGTTTTTTTAATGGAATATTTGGTTTTTGCTCATATGCATCCATCGCTTACGACTTTTATTTGTAATTTCCCCGTACTCGCAGTTCCAAAAACTGAAGAAAAATACTACATTCTGTGCATAATTAAGATATAAATTTTTAATTTGAAATTTGTTTCCAATATTTTAATATAGGAACAAATTTTTTGCTTACCGACCAATTCGTTCTACGACCGAGTCATGAGAACGAAACCCAGTCATTAAGTGAGGAATACCTGCACTAACTTGTAAGTTATTCGACGATCTACTCTCTTATAAAGATTACATTCCCATTCCTTCAACTTGATATCTGATTATGTACAACTATGCAGTTAAATGCACTCACTCACTTCGGAAGACCACTCTCCCAGCCATAAAAACTATGTATCTTTAAAAATTTATTTATCACTTTTAATTATTTTAATTCAACAAATAAAACAAATATTTTAGAATAAAATATTTATTTCTCTATTTTAGAAAATCAAAGTTAGAAAAAATGACAGATTGATTACAGATTCATAAGTTACAGGAAATGCTGGTTGACTAAAAAAAAAGTTAATGTGAAATTTTGCATTGTGTGGAGCTCACAATATTTTCATCGTCAGGTTGATACGAAGAAATGGCCAATCACAGATGATCATTGTAATTTGGGTTCTTGATTTTTTTGATGTTCATACTTGATTCTGACAAGTATGTCGATCCAAAACATGACAGAATTTTTTGTGCAATATCAGTTAATATTGGAAACTTTTTGTGTGTATATTTCCAAATGATAAGAAAATTAATGATTTCACAATTTTAACGAAAAATAAACAAACAATAGCAATACATTTAAAAAGAATTAAAAAATGATGATAAATAAATCATTATGTTTTCAGTTTTAATTAAATTTGTAAGGAAGAATCAACTTAGGATGAATAAACAAGAGATCGACCAAAAATCTCTCTGTGATCGATTGGATTGAACACCCCTGGTATATAACAATGGTGGCCAAATCGCGACTTGTGAGCCACATGCTCTTTGATACTTTCAATGTAGCTCCATAGTATAAAAGTCAATAGTTAATATAGAGCAAATGCCTACTTAATTTTTAAAAATAATATATTTCGTAATTTGTTAATTTATTGTAAAATGTAGTGTGCATCCATGATAAGAAAATTAATGATTTCACAATTTTAACGAAAAATAAACAAACAATAGCAATACATTTAAAAAGAATTAAAAAATGATGATAAATAAATCATTATGTTTTCAGTTTTAATTAAATTTGTAAGGAAGAATCAACTTAGGATGAATAAACAAGAGATCGACCAAAAATCTCTCTGTGATCGATTGGATTGAACACCCCTGGTATATAACAATGGTGGCCAAATCGCGACTTGTGAGCCACATGCTCTTTGATACTTTCAATGTAGCTCCATAGTATAAAAGTCAATAGTTAATATAGAGCAAATGCCTACTTAATTTTTAAAAATAATATATTTCGTAATTTGTTAATTTATTGTAAAATGTAGTGTGCATCCAAATGAAATAAATGCATGTAAAATATATAATAAATAATTTTGAAACCATTGTTAAGATTAACTGAAAAACTGATGTGGTTCTCACTGACCCAAAAAGAAACTGAGGCTCTCAAATATTTGAGATTCTCCCATATGGCTCTTAATGACATGAAGCTTGGCCACTCCTGGTATATAATCTCTCTCTCAAAATTTAAAAAGGAAATTTAAGAAAAGGAATTTATATAATTTTCTAGTTTTGATTTTTATAAAGTGTATAGCTAGTAAGCAATTGTCTGAGAAATTTTGGAAGAAAATTTTCCTCTATTTTGATTTTTCATTAATGTACTATTTAACCTGTTTGCTGCTGTTGCCGTGTTTGGGCAGCAAATTAATTAACTAAATCAGGTGATTGATGAGAATAGACAGTAAAGTTGTGAAATAATTTTTATAAATTAATTTGCACTAATCTAAAAAACTTTTTCAAAACAATTATTGCATACTTTAGGTTATATTTATTATTATTGAATACCAATTCATAAAAACCTCTTCCCGTTTTATTATTACTTTTTTAAATAAGCATGGCATGCTAGCTAAGAACTCCTGCCAATTCTCTTCCTGGGAAATTTCTGTTCCACCTACTAAGCTCAATGCTCTCTCTTATTGGCAGAAAAAAATACATTCTGATCTAATGAAGTTAAAGAAATTATGATTATAACTGTTATTTTGGGAGGAGAGTTGTTCTTAAATTTTAGAAATTATTTTCTTGAGAAAATGTCAAAAAATTATTGCAAAATAAAACAAAAAGTACTATTAATATGCTGAGTAAACAATTGCTTAAAAAATGATATCTAATATAAATTTAAGCATCATATATATAATAAAGGAATAAGCATGTAAAGTCCATGTTTCTGTGCATGGGCAAACAGACCAGAAGTGTTGCAATTACTATTTTTTCTTGCTTCAAATCTTTAATGCACCTTTTAAACTAAATCCCAATCTCATTATAAATTTTGTTTTAAATTATCATAATTTCCTATTTATATTTGTACACTTGTTTTTATTATTTGACTTCAATTTCTGGCTTTTTCAATCAAAAAATGTTGGCTGTTTCCACACCCAAGGGTTCAGTTTTCATTTATTTCAGAAATTATTATTTTTATTTTAAGATTATAATCATGGATGGTAATACAGTAGAAGCCACTTATTAGAATCACTTTGGGACTGATTTATTTTGATAACAATAACCAACTGATAATAATAAGCAGTGCATGTCAAAGTACAGTTTTCGATTTTTTTTATTATTATACAGTATATACTGTACTTATACTGTTATATATAGTGTAACCTCAATTCAATATTTTCATCAGAACTCCTGAAAAAATTATGGATACGGGAAAATGATAGATGCGGGATTATATAAAATGAAAAAAAAAAAATGAAAATTATATTAAAAGATAATGCTAATAATAATAATAGCTCTATAATGGACTGAAGAACACTTGTTGAACTTTATTTTATGTAATCAATTAAGCCAAAAAGTGAAATGAAAATGATTTACACTTATAGTTAATGTTGCCAATTCCAGTTTATGGAAAATCACAAAGTACTGGAGCAATAGTAAAAAATTATTATATATTTTGCATTTAATATTTCAAATGATATAAAACAAATGCATTCTTTATTAAACTGTAAAAAAAAAATTTGAAATATTTTATAGCAGTAGCAAAAAATAATACAATAAAAAACGTTATTTTTTTAAAATCATATATTAGAATACATAAATTATCAAAAAATAGAGAATAAATAAAAGATTCTAATTGTTTTATTTCAGTATTCACCCTGGTTTTCTTTTAAGTAATGTTCCACTGCATATTCTTTCTAATTCAGACTTTAATGGTTGTAGAAGACCTTCTGCTTGTTCTAAACTTTCTCTGTCTTCTTCTGAAGGACTTAGCTTCTTCAATAACTGTTAAAAAAATTTCAAAGAAATTATAGAATAATATATTTCAAATATATATATAAATTTTTTTTTAATCTGTAATGTTTTTGTTTATAATATTGACTGATATATTAATTATATAACGAATATTGTTAGAAAAGATATTTAAATTAACTTATTATTACTTATGTAAGTTTATAATGTATTTAATATATATAATACTAACCTTAATATATTCAAAATACTGGAAACAATGAAAAACAGGACCTAATAGTAATTTTGGCAAAACATACTTCACAGCTAAAGTAAATCCATGACCAGCAGTCTATACATTATACAATTTTTAATTAATAAATTTAATGTAGTTTGACAAATTTTATGAACTAATTAGAAAACAAATTATTTTCCTATTAATAATTATTCCAAATATTCCTAAAATAATCAAATTACATTTCTAGTGATTTATTTTTGAATTAAATTGCCAAATTAATAATTATTTATTAAAATTATGATATGATATCACAATTTATTGGATTAATAATTAATTATTTTAAATTTAGGCTAAGCTTATGCTCTCTATTATTTAATAATTAAACTATAATTTTTACTAATTTATTAATTAATTATAAAATAATAGAGATGGTGGAATCATAGTGTAATTAATAAATAATCATTAATTTGGCAGTTTAATTCAAAAATAAGTCTTTAGGGTATACTTTGGCTAGTTTAGGAATATTAGGATTATTTAATCCCTTAGTTATGTTGAATTATGATTTATCAGCAATTAATTTTTAAATGATAATTTGTAAGAAATTCTTATTCAAAGTCTGCACTAAAATGAAAAATTTGCTGTAAAATAGAAATGACGGTGAACGAACTCTCTCTCTCTCGGAAAAATATATTCATTGCAAAGTTATGTTTAAGTTTGTTTTTTATATTCAATGTTAATTGCTAAATGTAAATAAATTTGCATATATTTTTGTTTATAATTTGGTTTCTGAGTCAATTTCCAATCCTGGACCTTGGCGTCAAGGATCCGCGCACCAAGTGCAACGACACACACTGAACATGACTGGACGGTCATATTCCAACTTCTTTTAACAGCGCATACCCCCCGCGATCCTCACAGGAAGTGGAAGGCAGTAAGAGACCTGTTCTATCTTAATATTAAGTCCTAGGGTATGGTCAGTAAGAGTGCTAGCCAACATTTCTTCAGATTTCATATCTTTCCACACAACACATACATCATCCACGTAACGTAAGTACAGTTTGATCTCAGACTTAAAGCGATCTAATACAGAAGATTCTTTAAATCTTATTACAAGCTCAGCCATCTCTTCAGCTAATGGATCTAATACACTCTGCAAATCCAGAGTTTGGCCTGAGCTCAGGTCTTTTACTATGTTCTAAATTAAATATTAAAATCCAAAACAATCCAAATCAAAACTTGATGTTTAATCAGCAAAAACAAAACAACCAGAAACTTACAACTAGAAGTAACAAATAAGTGTTAGATCTAGAACGAAAAACAATGTTAGAAACTTACATTAATAAGTTGAATAAATTCTCAAAACAATTTAAATAACAAAGAATATAAATTTATTAGACTCGAAACATTTACAAAAGTGTTAATTAAAGCTTTATTAAAACAATAATAAATCAGATTCAAATAATCAGCAAAACTTATTTAATCAAAATTCGAATATCCAAAACTCAAGTTATTCACAATAACTATATCCTTAAATACTAATTAATTCTACTACCTCCACCACGAATACAAACTTTAAACAATTCTAGACCTTTACAAGAAACTCAATTGTCACTTAGCCAGTTCTATGGCAATATAACACCTTTCTGTTTCGTTGGATATGTAGGCTTTTATAAGTGATGTACAGTCCCGAGCTTGGCTCATTTGCATAAGTTTGTGTAACAATATCAAATTTCTTAGCTTATAGAGTAATCAATTCATGTCATTCTCTTTACAATTTAATTATATAACAAACAAAACATCGATAAGAGACATTCTTATATTCTCATATTGGTTCAGTGGTAGAACTTATTCAGATTAGATGACGTCACTAACCAAGAAAGCTGTCTCGGAAGACAGATATCTGTTCTGTAAACACAAAGAGACATTCTTATATTCTCATATTGGTTCAGTGGTAGAACTTATTCAGATTAGATGATGTCACTAACCAAGAAAGCTGTCTCAGAAGACACATATCTGTTCTGTAAACATGTGATTGCTAAATACTATGATGCAGAACATGGAAGTAATTTAACTCTTAAACAAAAATATAATATATTAAATAATATTGAATATAACAATAAATAATAAAAAGAGCATAATAAAATAATAAACAGGATAGGTCAGAGTTAACCTCTTCACAACTTGAGGCACACATTTTTACAGTAGTGACTTTCACAGTCCCAAGTTTGTCTCATTTTACATAAAAGTCATGCAACAAGTTCAAGTTTCTTAGTTTACAGAGTAATCAATTCATGCCATCCTCTTTACAACTATATACCAAATATAAAACATCAATAAGCGATTATTCTTATATTCTCACATTAGATCAGTGGAAGTGATTTAGAATAGATGATGTCACAAGCCAAAAGAGTTCATTGGGAGATGGACTTCTGGTCTGTAACTTGTAATTTCTAACTGATGAGACAGAGAATGGGAAATGTGAATTAACTTATTGTTTGGTTTAAGAGTTAAATAATAATGAAGAGTATAATAAAATAATAATAGGATAGTTCAGGGTTAATTTCTTCACACTAGCATGCCCTCTGGTTCCATAGTTTAATCAGCACATTATATAAGTAATTTTCATTCCTGAATTGTAGACCATGTTTTCATTTCTTTAAATAATTAAATCATTGTTTCATCATAAATTATTGATTTTTGTTGATCTGTATATAATATTATTATGGTAAAATTCCATTTGTTCAGAACAGAATTCCTATTTTTTGCATTATGTTTATGAGGATTTGATTCTAATTTGAGTTCTTGCTTTACAAACTCACTCCAAGAAAGAATTAACTCATAAAGTCAAGAACTACATGTATCCACATCTGTGAAATACAAAACTTTGATGAAATATATTAGAAAATACAGCATATGAAGTTATTTTGGTACTTTTGGAGACTGCATAACATCAAATTCTCTATAATTAACTCTTAAACTAAAATATAATACATTAAATAATACTGAAAATAATGGTAAATAATAAAAAAGCATAATAAAATAATAACAACAAAATAGGTCAGAATTAACTTCTTCACAATTTATTAAAGTTTACTGGAGAAGTATTTTCAACTTCATAAAGTCATCTTCAGCATTTAAAATTAGAATACAACTTTTTTGGAATATAAGATGCAGAATGTTATTCAAATTTAAATTACTTTAACAAAAAAATTAAGGATTTATATACAAATATTAAGGCTACATATATATTAAATATTAATATTAATCAAATTAGATCAACATTAGGTATAACAAACGAAATATAATTAAAGTAAATAAAATAAACGAAAATACTTGGGGAGGCTATATAAGCCACTGTGGGGATATGTTAATGGGATAGTTATCATTTATAACATAGGTCTTATCATTATACTGTTCAATAATGATGGCTTCAACCAATTTAATGTCCTCAGCTTTATTTATCCTTCTGTCAATGTGTACTTGATTCCATTGGATGGTGACATCATATTGGTAAACATTTAGCTAAACAAGCTGAATACAATATCATACTAGATCAAGTTATACTGCATGGATATGACACAATATTCATAAATAATATTGACAAGTCCATCAACAGATAAGTGCAAACTACCTTCACCCCTGGGACGTCACAACAGCAAATTAAAACATGCTTATTACCCCATACAATATCATAAAGCTATTGAGCCTTTAAACAGGGCATTATTAAGGGATAATAAGTTTTTAACATATAGTCAGCTACATACATCTTCCATACTCTAAAGAACATTAATCCACCAATACCTTCATTCCAATAGGCCGAGGTATATATCATCTCCATTTATAATAATGATAGGCAGGAAGTTTACATTGGTAGTACTATGAGATCTTTAGACGCCCAATTAAAAAAACACCAAAGCAGCATAAGAAAAGCAACCTTCAACACAGTGCTCATCAAACATTACTACCAGTATGACATCACCATCCAATGGAATCAAGTGTGCATTGTCAGAGGGATAAGTAAAGCTGAAGACATTAAAATGGTTGAAGCCATCATTATTGAACAGTATAATGATAAGACCTATGTTATAAATGATAACCGTCCCATTAACATATCACAGTGGCTTATACAGGGTGAAGAAAAACTTTGTCGTAAACTTTTGTATGCTAATAGGGGACCTCGAAGCAAGTCGAAAATGTCTAATGAACATATGGTCTAAACGGCACTGTTTTTGAGTTATAACCCTTTAAAGCTAACCAATCACCATCGAGTATACAAAGTGTCATGACGTGTCGTGTTGCTTGCTTTCTTATTACTCGGTAGTAAATAGAAGAGTGACATGCCTTGGCAATGCAACGCGTTATGATGCTTTGTGTACACGATGGAGATTGGCTAGCTTTAAAGGGTTATAACTCGAAAATGGTGCCATTTAGATCATATGTTCATTAGATATTTTCGACATGTTTTGAGGCCCCCTATCAGTACACAAAATTTTATGACAAATTTTTTTTGCATCCTATATAGCTTCCTCCATGTATTTTCGTTTATGTTATTTACTTTAATTATATTTTGTTTGTTACACCTAATGTTGGTCTAATTTGATTAATATTAATATTTAACATATATTTTTTTGTTTTAAGTAATTTAAATTTGAATAACATTCTGCATCTTGTATTCCAAAAATGTTATGTATTCTTTAAATGCTGAAGATGATTTTATCAAGTCAAAAGTACTTCTCCAGTAAACTTTAATAAATTATTTATTCCATTTTGAACTAAAGCTTAGTGCTATAAAGGACTTATACGTTTTATGATAATAAGTGGAAGTATAATTGTATATAATCTTTTAGTAAATATATTTCTCTTTCCTACTGATTATGCTGTTAGGTACCCAACTCTGACTATATAATAATTGTATCTAACATATACAAACAAATATAAAAACAAAGCACATATATATATATACACATACATACAAGAATAAAACTCAAGCACCTGTATGGCAGTTATAACATTTACCATTTATTAGATTAGTGAACACAAATAACACTTGAAAATAAATATAAGGTTATGCAATTATTATTATCCATTTATATATCAGTTATCTTTATTAAGTATATTTGTTTAACTGCACTAAACCGATAGTTCATTTGAAAAGGAATTTTTTTGAATAAATGAAAATTATAAAAAAATATCTTATTATAAATAGATTATTTTATTTTTCAGATAAAATGAAGCTAAATTGTTATGTTAATTGGAACTAATATGTTTAAACTAAAGATGGAATATCACTTCAAGTGTTTTTGATGAAAATTTGACAATTTTAATTTGAGCCACAATTGAAAATTATGATTAAAATTGTCAAATATTATCAAAACTGAAATTATCAAATATTGTCAAAATTTTTAAATTGCAATTAGATTTTAAATATATTTTTATAATTATTAGAATATAGCTTTTAAATAAAATATCTATTAGTCAATTGAAAATTTTATTTTGTTTTTCAGATTCCATAATTAAATATTAAATAGTGTGCTTTAAATAAATTTTAATTAAATAGAATCAATTTCTGTTTATCACTTTTTTGTAATTATGGATTTTGAATGAAAAGAACTTTATTTTTTTTGTTATTTTTAACTCTACATAATAACTTTTTATATTTGAAAGGTTATTAAATCAGAAAGACCAGATGGTATTCTTTTAACATTTGGTGGTCAAACAGCTTTAAATTGTGGAATTGAATTACAAAAAGCAAAAATTTTTGATCAATATAAAATTCATGTTCTTGGTACACCTATAACATCTATAATTAGTTCTGAAGATAGAAAAATATTTGCTGAAAAAGTTTCTGAAATTAATGAGAGTGTTGTACCAAGTGCTGCTGCTTATTCTGTTTCTGAGGTAAAATATATTAATTTTATTATAAACAAATAATAATTTGACTTTGTTTATATAAATTCATTATTATTTATTTTTGATAATAGGCTTTAGAAGTTGCAGAAGTATTGGGTTATCCTGTTTTAGTCAGATCTGCTTATGCACTTGGTGGATTGGGCTCTGGATTTGCAAATAATAAAACAGAATTAAAAGTTTTGGTGACTCAAGCTTTAGTTCATTCTTCCCAAGTTCTTTTAGATAAGAGCTTAAAAGGTTGGAAAGAAGTTGAATATGAAGTTTTAAGGGATTCATATGATAATTGTGTCACGGTAATAATTTTATTAGTCAGTTTATTTTTTTAATCTGTGGAGTAATAGACTTCACTCTTTTCCCTCTATTAACAATTATGATAGAATATATTTTCATGTAGTATATTATTATTTTATTGCTGTAATTTTGAAATAATAAATATGTCATATTGACACATGCTGTTGGAATAACAAAAAACAAATAAATACAGATATAGTATTTTCTTGGGTTTTCTTCCATAGAATATATATATTTATATGTCATCCACAGTAGTGATTGTGTTTTCCCAAACTTTTTGCTTTCTCAAGAATCGAGAATTCCCAAATTAGTAATTAATTCATTTCTCAAGATTCAAGATTCTCTTTCAAAAATTCTCAAGAATCTTGAGATTCTAAAACATGCTTAATTAAAAAAGAACTGGTAAGCCTAACACTATTCCTATTTCTTTCCTCGGTGATTCAATCCACACACCTTTACAACATGTTCAGTCCATTTTTGTCATTTTTTTATTTGATGCAAATACATACTCCTATTGAAGTCTTCTATCTTATTAGCACGCTATCTGTTTTTAATAAGGATAAAAACAAAATGAGGCAGAAAAAATCATGTAAAATGAAAATGAATAATATTGGGTTGTTTTATATTTGCTTTTTATTTAATATGTTAATTACATTGAAAAAATAGATTTCATTTCAATAATAATGAAAAAAATATTAAATAATCTCATTTGTTTTATATTGGGTTGTTTTATATTTGCTTTTTATTTAATATGTTAATTACATTGAAAAAATAGATTGCATTTCAATAATAATGGAAAAATATTAAATAATCTCATTTGTTTTACAATTGAAGTGTACGGGGCACTTGAATCCTGCTTTGCTTTTGAAAACTTGCTCAGTCCAGAAAACAGTAACTATGAAAAGTGGCTCAGTCCTTTGCGCATGAGCAGAGCGTTTTCCTAATCCCTCCAGCAGAGCGGTAAAAAAACAAGATGAAAACTGGCTCAGTCCTTTGCGCATGAGCAGAGCGTTTTCCTAATCCCGCCAGCAGAGCGGTAAAAAAACGTGTTGGAAATAAAGTTGTGGGAATTTTTGTCGTGTTTATTAAAGGTAAAATTGTTATATTGATTATTAATTTTTATGTTAGAAGCCTTTCCAGGCAGAAGGACAGAGATTATGAGTAAGAGTAACATTTATAACAGCATTTTCACCAGTCAGCAATAATTCGCGAATAAGCGCGAAAGTGCTGCGAAAATCAAATCTGTGGTTACAAATAAATTTTCGGAATAATGGAATATGGGAATAGGAAATCTTCGAATACTGCAAAATTTTTATATTGGTTATTAATTTTCATGTTAGAAGCTCTTGAAATTAAATCGTAATATTAAAAATTTAAGTTTCTTGGGACTCTTTCATCTGTTGTTAAAAGGAAAGTTTATTTTTCTGAATTTTAGTAGTTCCTAATTTGGAATGATTAAATATATATTCTGGGGCCTTTCCCATGAGTATAGTGTTCTCATGGAGAAGGCCTCAGAACTTCTCCATGAAGTAATAAAAGTAAATGTTTGAATTTTCCCAAGAATACGTACTGGTACATTTTTGGCCTACCTGCAATTTGTGGAGTGAGAACGATAGATAATGAGACTTTCCAGGCAGAAGGACAGAGATTATGAGTAAGAGTAACATTTATAACAGCATTTTCACCAGTCAGCAATAATTCGCGAATAAGCGCGAAAGTGCTGCGAAAATCAAATCTGTGGTTACAAATAAATTTTCGGAATAATGGAATATGGGAATAGGAAATCTTCGAATACTGAGAATCAACTACATTTTAATACTTAAATCAAAATAAATTTAGTTTTTCCTCTAATGAAGAATAAGTGTAATTGAAAACACGCTCAGTCCTCGGACTTAACGAGTTTCCATTAACGCCATTATATTTAATCACCGTGTATTTAAAAACTAATGATGATTGATTTCGAGATTTACTGAGAAGTGCAGTAATATGAATTAGAAACAGATATCTGGTAGTAGATAATCATTCACATAAATAGTTTCTCAATTCATTAACAATTGAGAAACTAAACAAAAATGGACTTAGTGTGTTTTTCAGATCACACTCTTCAATTACTGACAGTTTTTATTAAAATAGGCTATTTATGTGTATTGAAAAACTATCTGTTTATCTGTTAAACAGGTACTATGTTTGCATACAAAAATTCCAGAAATGGAATTTTTGTTCCTAATCTTATGTAGACATATATAAGCTTTTTAGCTTATAAAACTGCTTATTTTTTACATGTTACTATATTTGAATATCTAGATGAAAAGATACACATCTTAGAAAAAGTTTAGAGCCATCCTATTTTGAATATGTAATTTTCTAAGAGAGCTCTATAGTCACTTACCATTGGTTGAAGTTGGAGTTTTGAAGAATGATTGAGGACTAGATATTCACTCGTATCCTCTGATTCACTAAATCAGATCATACTATCCCCTATTTACCATAGGCATCATTAGATGTCATTGTTACTCTTGTGAATTATTGAATGGGATAAAAGCCAGATATTTGTTTTGGCTTTGTTATATAAACATCATCACAAATCTACCTACAACATAACATAACAGATCTACAATAATAGAAATCTTTAAAATTACAAGAAAATGAATGATTTTTTGTACAATTTATTGATTTATGCATTATTTTAAGTTTATGGTGAAACCAACTAATTGTGTTGTTGTTGTACATTTTTTATTATAATTTTATGTAATAGATGGAATTATTTTTATCTAAATTTGTTTAATTAATTTGTGTATAAGTAATCCTCAACTTATGATCAAATTTGGTTCCAAAAACTATAGCTTTTTATAACTTATAGCTTTTTAAAGATTATTAGTTCCAAGAATTTTGAACCCCACTGTTATAAGTTGGAAATGCCCAAAATTTATGAATTACCCATTATTATTATTTATTTTTATACTCACTTTATAATAATAATGAACATGAAAATGCAAGAACAGACACAAAAAGGATCCTTTCCATATATCAGACCATTGAGTCAGGAATTGAACCCTGATCAGTTTTTTTTCCATAAAACAGATGAGTGCTAGAGCCTCTCTCCACCTTGCAGCACTAAGAGGCTCTGGAAGAGTGCAGATATGATGATTACCCAGGGTGGGTAGAGGTCAGGTCTGGATTGTTGATAGGCAAGAACTTGTATGGGGTTTGGGGTACATGACTGAAAGGGTTATTAAAATTGGTCTTGCTTGCAGTTCTGCTGTGGAGACCAAAGATAGGGTAAATGAAAGTAACAGATTAAGAGTAACCTAGCAGGAACTGAAGAGACACTTAAAAATGGTTACAGTAAATAGTGCTTAGCAAGGCAAGCAGGTCCATAGAAAGAGGAACTTTTCACTGCAGAGTCCTTGAAAATGCTAAAAAATTGTTGTATCATGCACCATTAGGTTTAATGGGCATGGCCACGCAATGCTATTTTCCGAAAGATGGTTTTTAATTGGGTCTCTGAGGAAGAGTGGGCAGCCAAAAATAATATGTTTGATGTTGTCAGAATGTCCTGATTTGCAATTGCATTTATCACTGTCAATAATTTAAAAAGGTGGAGGTAGTTGTTTAGGCTGCTGTGATTAGTTAGGAATTTGGTAAGTTTGTGCGTTAACTCTATGTCTCTAACCTTAAGTCTGTCTCTGACTGTAGGGAAGAAGGTATGTGTTATAGAGCTCTTATTGTCCATTTTCCAAATTTCTTCCCAGGTATTCAAAGTAGTTTGATATAAGAAGGCTTTAATTTTAGTTGGTGCGCACACAGTATAGTCTATGTTACTATTATAGTGTGCTGACCGAGACAGAACGTCCGCTAACTCGTTACCTACATTGCTGGAATGTCCTGGAACCCAGCAAGCTTGAGTATTTAGTTCAGTTTGACACTTTGAGAAAAGTTCAAATGTCTTGAAATGTAATGTAAACTTTTTTGAAGTGTTACATAGTGTTGTCAGCACTGTTTTTGAGTCAGAACATAAAAGAACGTTATAAAGTTTTTTATCCAGTATAAATTGTAGAGCTTGGCTCAAGGTGAAGACTGCAGCCTGAGTTATAAAAGTTATTTAATTTAAAGTCTCTGCACTGTAAGATCTGGTTGGCTTTTAGAACACAAAATAGCTGCACCTGTACCCCTGCCTGCAAAAGCTCTGTCTGTGAACACTTTCAGGGAGTGTAATTCATTATAGTTAACTAAATGGCTGTATCTCCTTACTGGATAGGGATAGTTGTTAACAGCTGGTGGACGATTGATGGTGTAGATAGTGTTATCCAGTAAAAATTCACCTCCCGTTTTTAGATTATGAAAGTCGCTAAGTTGTCTTATTTTAAGGTCTAGTGGTATTATGCTTGCTAGCAGGATTGCTGAATTCATAGAAATTGTTCTATATCCCTTTATTATTCTTAGGGCTGCCTTCCTTTGGAATCTAAGTAATAGCTCCTTGATTTTCTTTTTGTCTATTACATAGCTCCACACTTGACAAGCATAGGTTATTTTGGGGAGGACTGCTCCCTTGTAGATTGTTCTTATCACATTATTCTTCAAGCCCTATTTAAGTGCTGCAACTCTGGAGAATGTATTTATTATTCTTTCACTTTTTTTTAAGACCTCCTTTATGTGGGGTTGCTAGGTGAGTTTATGGTCTAAGAGAACTCCAAGATATTTGAATGTCTTTTTGTATTCTAATTTCTCTCCTAAGAAAGAAATTTCTGGTCGAGTAAATTTGATTTTATTAGTGATGAGCATTAGCTGTGTTTTCTTTGCGTTAAATTTTAGTTTATTGTTGTTACTCCAATTTGTAACTTTTTGGAGTGCAATCTGAACTTTTTTCTTGAGGGCATAAATGTTCCTATCAACCACAGTGATCAAACAATCATCCGCAAAACATGTTAAAGTAGCTCTCCTTGGCATGTCTGTTTCGAAAATGTCATCCATTAGTATGTTCCAGAAGCCAGGTCCACATGAAGATCCCTGTGGAACTCCTCTAGTTACTGTCTAAGTCCTTTGGCACCATTGAAGTTTAACTCTACTTCTCTTTCCTTAAAAATAGCTTTCAGCTAAGTTTAATAAATTGGTTGGACATTTCTTTTCAACCAAAACTGCCAGGATTTTACACCACCAAGCATGGTTAAAGGCCCCAGTAATATCAAGCAAAACCAGCATACAGAAGGATTTCTTGTTGAGTGCTGTTCTAATTATATTAACTATTCTGTTAATTTCAGTAATAGTATTGCTTTGCTGTACAAATTCATACTGTTCCTCACATAGCGGGGATGTCTTCTGAATATGGAAATTTATTCTATTAATCAGGAGTCTTTCCAATGTCTCTCCCATAAAGGGGAGAAGACAGATAGGTCTGTATTGGTTAGCCTCTGTTGAGATTATTCTACTGTTCTTCGGAATAGCACAGCAAATAGCTTTTTTCCAAATCTTTGGGAATTTTCCAATTCTAAGGCACTTATTGTAAATATCAAGCAGTAGTTCTGGGCAGAAATTAAAGGTATTTTTTAGTATGTCTGCTATTATGTGATCGTGGCCAGGAGATTTCTTTATGTTCAATTCTTGGATCACTGTTTCTACTTCCTCCAGTTTGAATTGGGTGTTCTCTATTGCATAAGCTGTGGACTGTGCTGTGTGTGACCATCGCTTTTACAGATCATTGTGTCAGGGTGGGCTACCTGAAATTCTGCATTGACCAATAACAGAATTTATTGATGACATCACCATTGTAAGTATGAATTGGTCATAAATCAAAACAGTCATAGGTTAAGGACTACCTGCATTCATTATTGCTAGTGTTTCCAAATTCCCAACATTTTGGAACCTTCGGGAATCGAGAACGAGAAATCGTATTTCCCTGAGAATTCCGAAATATAAAAAATGTAATTAATGCAAACTTTATTTAATCAAAAAACTCCTTATAGTAGTTTTTATGTATATCATACATTGTGTGATATGTATATCAAACAATATCACAATAATATTCCCAATCTCATTCTTTCTGCACTAGCAACAGAAACAGTTGTTAATAAAATCCTTAATTCAATCGAAATGTTCGAATAAAGATCTTTCATTTCGTTCTGTTTAGAACTTGTAGCAATGTTATTTTATCAGTGGCTTTAAAAGACTTTTAATACTAACAAATTTATCGCAGAAAACAATTTATGTTAACCGAATAACGGTATCAATTTTTTAAGTCGCGCTAATCGAGGCCTATCTGTACTGTACAGTAATGCCTTGGTTAACGATGGCCTCGGATAACGACGAGTGGCCGTAAGAAAAATCTCTCGGTTAACTACGCAGGCTTTGGTTAACGACTCGACAAAATAGACCTCTGTAAAACCACAGATTACTAATACAGATGGGACAGTTCCTATACTTTCAATGGTAATTTTTCAAAATGACGTAGTTATATAAAGAACCAATCACATTGCTTAGAACGTAACGTAACTTAGATGGCGCTATTAACAGTTAAACGTCGTCAACAAAGCCAATAAAAGGATATGACATCACAAAAATAGCTGTACTTCCTGTATAATCGTTATTGTGAATACTACCTTCTCGATTTATTTTCGATTTTAAGAAGTTGAATGTATTTTTAAAAATAAAAAGTTGATTTTTTAATCATACTTTAGATTTTATACATTCGAATTACATACGAGTATAATACAAACTTGCTAACTATATTCTTTCCGAATTGTTAAACATTAATGAAACCTGTATTCATATATTTATATTCTATTTTCTAGCATCAGAAAACAATATATAATATATTAATATAATTTTATTGAAAAATGATATTTGTACAAACTGAAGTTATATATCAAAAAATATGTTAGTGATATTAAATAACAATAATGAAAACATTTCAAAATAACTAATATACAGTACGTTTACTAAGCCTAAGCGGATGAGTTCTCTCTCTCAGCAGGAAATACGTTGTATACTATTAGAAATTCCAATCTTTATCTTCTTCCTGTTCTCATAATAAAAATATGTAAGTTTGCTATTATTAAAGGTAATTAAATAGTACTAGCTTTTTAAATTTGTAAGTCAGTTTTTCTCAAATTATAAAATTAAATGAAAACAAAATGAAAGCAATTACAAAAAAAACTAATTAGCATGTTTTGTTAAAGATATAAAATAAATAAATAGGAAATCATTCTATAATCTAGAAAAATATTAAAAGATACACATAATAATTAAATGCAATATATATTATATATTTTTCTGCATTGTGTATAATCATGTTCTTGACATACTGCTAGCTTGATTTTTAATTAATAACGTTTGTAAATTAGCTTCTTCTTATTTCAATAGATTTCTTTATTAAGCATCCTTCAATGTTTTACAGGGGCCTTATAATTTTTGCAGTGTTCCAATTAATATCAAGGTTCATTTAAAAATGCTTAGACAAAGCTGTATTGGTTCTACCAAATACTATATTATCCTTATATTTGGTTATCCTGTCTTCAAGATTTCTTTTGGTAAAATGGACATACTCTTCATATTGGTTTAGGTCTTTGTTATAGATTGATATTATATGTACAGTCTAGTGCATAAAGCAAATATAATAAACCAAAACTGCTTAAAAGACTTAAATAATAACTTGAAAAAACAGCACTAAATTGCAGTTCTACACAAAATATTCAATAAACAAACTTTATTGCTAATGCTTTCAACCATTCGGTCATCTTCAGGCAAAACAGAACATTCGAAAAAAGCACATACGGTTATTACAAAAACAAACTAAAGATGATGACATCATTTGCATTAAAAGGGCCAAAAACAAAATAATGATCATGGATATATACAAAAAATTCGCTAAACAATCATAAAATTAAAAGTATAATATAACATAACAACTATATTGACTAATCATGTAATTGGTCGGCTTCTCCTATTATATGAAGGTTCACGTTTTCCTTATATTCTTGTCTATAGTATGTTTCCAAGGTTGGGGTGGGTCCCATGCTAGACGGTCGTTCAACAGTTTTCTCCTCTCCCCTCTCTTCAAAATTTCTATCGATTCCGTGACTTCCAGTTGTGTACGCTTTAAGACTGGTTTCACAACTTTAGCTTCAGCCCACTTTATGGTTCCATATATTAATCGCATATGCTTCTGTTGCTAACGCTGTGGTTAAAGCTCCTTGTTCGATATTTTTCTTATGTTCTAAGAGTCTTTTCCTTAGGTTTCTTCTGGTGACACCGATATATGAGGCTTCTTCTCCTGTGTTCATGTTGACGGTTGGAATGTCGTAGACCCCGCTCTTCCCTGACTGCTTTATCGGGTCTTTCTCGTTTCTTTGGAGGCTAAAGATAGTTGGGCCCCTAGACATTGTTAACTTCAAATTGCTGCCTCTGGCAACTCTCTTAACCGCGTTTAAACCTCTCATGTGGTAAGGTACTGGTCTAAAATTTCTCTGGGCGTCAGGCAGGTCTTGCAGTTTATCATTTTGTTTATCAACATTACTGTGCACCTCTCTTAAGATGTTTCTCAGGAAGGGTTTTGTATATCCGTGCTTCCTTCCTACACTGTCTATGTACCTGAGCTCTTGCTGTAATGTTTGTTCGTCGCTACAGTATAAAATTGCTCTTCGATAGAAACTCCTAAAGGCGGACTTCTTATACTTTACTGGGTCGTTAGACCAGCTC
>AYEL01091644.1:0-14603 GCA_000484575.1 Olivierus martensii | reverse complement strand
TTAAATTAATAATTAATTATTAATTTAAAGTATTTAGAAAATTAATAAAGTAAATGTTAGTTCAATATATTTCTAATAATACATTGAAAATATGAAATTAATATTTTAATTGATGAAACTTATATGATTATCATAATTAAGGAAAATATATATTTTATGATATATCTTCCTCAGTTTTCCAAATAGGCATATAATTAAAATTACAGATTTTATGGTTCATGAGGAGAGTGAATTAAAACTGAAATTAAAACTTTTTCAAATTTTCTAACTTATAAATAACAAGAAAGCAGATTTGTTACTTATGATATTAAATAAGATTTTTAAAATGAAGTGCATTTTGGAGATGTTGATTGTTATCACTAACAAATCTACTCTCTTTTTTAATTCTTCTTGTAATCTACAACTTTTAATTGTATTTTTAATTATCACTATTTTTTTGAATCATAATATGTGAATTTTAACTATTTTAAATTTAATAAGAAATTAATTATAAAAAAAAAATATCACAAATTAATGTACCTGTAAAGAATGAGCAACATCAGGGCACTGGATTAATGACATTAATTTTTCCCGGCTTTGTGGCATAAGAATATCTTGTATATATTTGTCATAGAAATCAAATTCAGCATTCTAGAAAAATAAATTAAATTTTATCATTCAACAAAATGAAAAAATTTTTTATATATAATACATAAAGAATGGGCATAAGAAAGGTGTCCACCAGAAATAGAAAAATGAATTTTCTTAACTTTTACTTGACTGTTGTCTTGATCATCATCATGAATACAAAAGTATTAGAAGTATTTTTTTTTAATATTTATTTCTTTGTTTTAGAAAACTGCTTAACTACATAGGTTTGTATTAATGATATATGTAAATCTGTAATCAGTACATAATTTTGAATATAATCCTCTACATTTACAACAGTTATTTTTAAAAGACTGGGATATCAATAAAATAAACTACTTCACAGAATCAAAAAACAATAGCTATATTAGCTTTAATATATTAAAACAAAGTGCTTTTGGATATTTGCCCATCAGTATAGAATGTATACAAAAGAAGTTACATTAAAGTTAATTTTAATTTTTTTTTTTTTATTCTGTGTAACAGTTTATTCTATTTATAATCTTAAGAACCTAATTTTTATTTAATTGCAACTGTGGGATATCTCCTAACAAACTTATAAATTTGAGAAAGTAAAACCTAAAATATGCCAAGACTTTTTGCACAAAATAGCAGAATGAGAGGCAAAAAGCAGAAAGAAATTTATGCACATCTAAGTGGCAGGCAGAAAAGTGACTTCAGCAGCTTAACTTTCTCATTCTGCTCAAGTTTTCTGCCTAACTACAACTAATCATAGCATCATTCATATACGGCATCATATACATTTAAAACATGGTAGAAATTAAGTGACAACTGTTTTTGGTAAATACTGAGATGCAAAGACAAAAGGAAACATCCTTGCCTTTATGATGAAACATACAAAGAATAAAAGCTACAAGGATGAAATTTAATTTAAATTATTTCAAATCATTAAAATTTCTATTAAGATTTTCAAGGGATAAAATTTGGCAAGTTAATTGGGTTCATTTGGAATAAATTCCCTTGAAATTTGTATTGTATAAAGTTTAAAATTTATTAAGATGAAAGTGAGGATGCTTTATAATTAATTTTTTTCTATAACATAATATTCTTTTTGCATAAAATTTTATAAAATAAATTAAATATACTTATCAATTATTAAAAACAGTTATCACACTATTACTAATTTATATATTATTTCTTTTACACTTACTTCAGCCATTTCTTCAAAACAAGCACCAATTGCTGGATGACCATTTTCCTCAGACATTTCTACAGCATCTTCCAGAGATCCAAGCAGAGTTACAGAAAAATCATATATATCCATGATATTGCTAAATATAGTATCTAAATCCTAAATTAAAATAAAATAAAATAATTTATGATAAAAAAATAGTAAAAATAAACTTAATTTAATTAAAAGATAGATATTTTTAAGTTTTTTACAGTAGATTTTCATTTAACATCAGGGGTGGGCAAAAGCCAATCTGCAGACCAGATTGGCTTTTGCCCAGTGAAGGCATCTTGGACGGCCCGCCACATAAACTAGAACACATTGCAGTTTCAAGGCTCACATTAGTAAAATTCTAGTCAAAAATATAAAATAAAATAATAGATACATTGTACAGAATATGTGTGTACACTAGCGAGATTACTCCAAATTTTGATGATGTAATTAACCATGAACATGTGCTTGTTTGTTTTTATTTTTTGAAATTCGCCATAACAAAATATCCCACTAATAAAGAAAAATTTTATAATAATAGAGAAAATAATAAAGAATTAATAACGAATAAATAAAATTATAATAAAGAAAAATATTAATTCAATACAATTGAAGCCACTTATTAGAATCACTTTGGGACCGATCTATTTTGATAACAACAACCAATTGATAACATTAAGCAATGCATGTCAAAAAAATATAATTTTTGAATTTTATTATATTATATAGTATATACTGTACTTTGCTGTTATATACAATGTAATCTCAATTCATCGTTTTCATCGGAACTCTCGGAAAAACTATGGATACGATAAAATGATGGATGCGGGGATATAAAAAAATTAATAAAAAAAATGAAAATTAGATTAAAAGATAACACTAATAATAATAATACAAAGCTCTATAACTGATAGAAAAACACTTGTTGAACTTTATACTGTATATTATGTAAGCGAAAAAGTATTACTGTATATTATGTAAGCGATATTATGTTAAGCGAAAAGTGAAGTGAAATGATTTACGCTTAAGCTGTTGCCAATTCCAGTTTACGGAAAACCACGAAGAACTAGAGTAATAGTAAGAAAATTCTTATATCGAAAATAATTTTTAATTTTTTTTTCAATAAAGGGAATTATAAAGTCGCTAAATCTCCATATCAACAATTTTAAACTATATATTTCATCATCAAAAAAAAAAAAAAATTAAAAATTAAAATTCACCAGATCTGGCAACAGTAAGGTTGCGCAATTCATAAGAGCAAGACTTGCGGTAAAACTGCCTAAAGGCTAATAATTGTTAATTAAAAAATGTACACAAATCATATCTTTCCATTTAAGTCAAATCTGCATTATTTAAAAATGGTGGACAAGTGTTTATCTTCGGATTTTCTCGTTTTTTCACTAAATTTCGGTGAAAACGAAGCAATAAATAAACAATTAACAAATAAGATCATTTATTTTAATAGATTTAACCAATATTTTAGTTTTAAATGCGGTATTTTATAACAATGTATCGATTCTGATGACAATAAACGAATTTCTGATTACTATAAGTGGAGTTTTCATAATGCATTTTAATATGGATGATTCAGGACCATAGATTTTTGATAACAATATCCGCGATTACAATAAGCGGCTTCTACTGTACTATAAATTTTAGTATCAGAAAAAAAATTCTAGAATGTAGCCTCAACTTATAACACTAGACCAATGGGTTCTAGTTTCAGTTAATGTCATTTCAGTTAAAGTTGCATTTTTCTGGAACCTAACCCAGATATTAAATAAGAATCCACTGTATATCTTCAATAGCATATTTCAGATAATGACCCAATACCTGTAAATATGGATATCATTTTATGTCAAATAAAAAGTATCAGAATCCTGATCCCCAAATTTTAATAATTTTTGGTATACTTTTTGCGTGTGTTGAATATATGAAAAGTGTAAAATTTCAGATTTATAAGAACTTTAGTTTTTAAGAAATGAACTGTCAAAATAAATAAATAAATAGGATGTCTTAACATTGTTAACTAACTATATCCAAAAATATTGAAGTTACAAAAATTCACTACAGCTCATATTTGTATTTTTTATTTTTCTTAAATAAACTCAACAAAAACTAAAAAAGAAAATTTTGTTTTGAAAAAGTTTACAATTTTTGATTTTTAAAAATCAGTATTATTTTTTTTTTAAATTAACTTCAAAAATCAAAAACTGTATTAAACTTTTTTGAAACAATAATTTGTCAAAATTTTTATTCAGTTTCCATATGTATGTAAAATTTGAACCAAAATAAATTTAAGAGTCTTTATCCAAATTTTACGAGAGATTTATGACAAAAAAAAGTTTCAAACTTGAGTATGGCACTCATTATTACCAAGAAGTAATATATAAACAATAGAAAGGATAGATACATTACAAAGTGCTTTTTCATAGAAAACTTCCAAATTTTTAAATATTTTATATTTATTTAAAATTTGAAATGTTTTATTCTAAATGTGATGTGTATTCTATCAAATTTCAATATAAAACATAATCAGTCAAATTCTTCATATGAAATAGTTTTGGTTTTACACCCATCTAGAATCAAAATCAAATCTAAATCACAATCCTCAACTTTATATAAAGGGTCCTAGTTCAATCATCAATCTACTACAATCCAATTCTTACTTTAATATGTCAACCAGATGGCTATGTGATGCAGCATTACTTTACAACTAGTAATTCAGATTCAGTTCCAAACGTAAGAACCATATTTTCTCAGGAGATCTCAGTTCATTGAACTAAATCCTATCCAACTATGAGTGTGAGTAGCCCATGGTTGGTACTGTTATGATCTATCAATTTACAGAGACATAAGTAATCAATACAGTAGTTAAATTTTTAAGCCACTTTATTGCACATGGAGTACACTGTGCTATATTTAGCAACGGCCACTTTTACAGAATATTACAGGCTGCCCAACACCAATGATGGGATCAACTAGAAGATTAAAGGATGGAATTCTATGGGCCAAGCACAATTTCCCTTATAAGAATCTAAAAGTATGGGCTCCAGATTTGAACCTGGATTCCTCAAGTTAGTAAGCAAGTGTGTTACCATGAACTTTTTCTGACCAATAGCAGCAAAATGGAAAGCAGCATAAAATTATGAAGACATTAGCTCTGACCTATACTATTATTATTTTATTATGCTCTTTATTATTTATTATTATTTTCATTATTATTTAATATATTATATTTTAGTTTAAGAGTTAACTAACTTTTCACATTCGCAGTCTCATCAGTTAGAAGTTACGTGTTATGGAATGGAAGTCAGTCTTCTGAATGAACTCCTTCAGCTCTTAATGTCAACTAATCTAAATAATTTTACCATTGATCCAATGTGAGAATATAAGAATGATCTTTTATCGATGTTTTGTTTGGTATATAATTAATTTGTAAAGAGGATGACATGAATTGATTACTCTGTAAACTAATAAATTTGAAATTTTGCACGACTTTATGCAAATGAGCCAAGTTTGGGACTTTAACTTACAAGTATATAAATGTACACATCCAATGATACAACAAGGTGTCTGTATTGAAATGGAGCTGAATTGAATTTCTTATAAAGATCTACAGTGGATTAAATTTGTATTAGTGGTGGAGGTATTAGATATTAATTAAGATTTAAGGTTATATTATTTGTGAATATTTGATTTTTTGAAATTTGATTAAATAAGTTTTGTTGATAATTTGAACTAGTACTTTATTATTGATTAAATAAAGCTTTGGTTAAACTTTTGTAAATAGTTGAGTCAAATAAATTATGAAGAGGTTAACTCTGACCTATTTTGTTATTATTTTGTTATGCTCTTTTATTATTTATCATTATTTTCAATATTATCTAATGTATTATATTTTAGTTTAAAAGTTGACTTACTTCCACATTCTCCATCTCAATGTGGAATGAGAAAATTCTCTATTTTCTCATATCGGATCAGTGGTAAAACTTATTTTAGATTAGATAATGACGTCATTACCCAAAAAAGCTCGTCTGGAAGACAGATATCCATCCGCAATCACGTGTTACGGACAGACATCTGTCTTCCAGACGAGCTTTCTTGGGTAATGACATCATCATCTAATCTAAATAAGTTTTACCACTGATCCGATATGAGAAAATAAGAATGATCTCGTATTGAGGCTTTGTTCGAATATAATTAAATTGTAAAGAGGATGACATGAATGAATAACTCTGTAAGCTAATAAATTTAAACGTGTTATATATATTTATGTAAATGAAGCAACATGGGACTGTATGTCACTCGATATAAAAGCTGATGTAACCAACGACTCAACGAGGTGTTCTATCGACGTAAGGTTGGTGTTAAGTGACATTAGAATTCTTGTAAAGGTCTACAATTTGCTTGAAGTTTGTATTGGTGGTGGAGGTAGTAAAATTTAGTAGTATTTAAGGTTTGTTTCTTGTGAATAACTTCATTTTGGGATATTTGAGTTGGATTAAATAAGTTTTGTTGTTTAGTTCGCTTTATTATAGTTTCAATAAAGCATTTATTAACACTTTTGTAAGTGTTTATTATAGTTTCAATAAAGCATTTATTAACACTTTTGTAAATGTTTTTTATTATCGTTTCAATAAAGCATTTATTAACACTTTTGTAAGTGTTTTTTAAATCGAATATATTTTATATTTTTTGTTATTTAACTTGTTTGAGAATTTATTCAATTTATTAATATAAGTTTCTAACATCGTTTTGTTATTCTTAGATCTAATACTTAATCGGTACTTCTAGTTGTAAGTGCCAGTTTCCGGTTTTGTTTCATCAGTTACACGTTAATTGTTGTTAGATTGTTTTGAAGTTAATCATATTTAAGTTAGAATTTATTAAAGACCTGAGCTCAGGCCAAACTCTGGATTGCAGAGTTGTTAGAACTGTTAGGTTTAGTTGTAATTAATAGTATTGATATTCGTTTAAATTAGCAACTTTGCAAAATTTATATTATTATTATTTAAACTTTGAGAATTTATTCAATTTATTAGTATAAGTTTCTAACATTGTTTTTTGCTATTTAGAGTTAATATTTGTTTGATACTTTAAGTCGCAAGTTTTCTGGTTGTTTGTTTTTTGTTGGGTAGATGTTAATTATTGATAAATTGTTTTTGATTTGATATTTATTGTAGAAAATAGTAAAAGATCTGAGCTCAGGCCGGACTCTGGATTTGCAGAATATTTAAACCGTTAGATTGAATTTAGCTATTATTATTGATATTGGTTGAAATAAGTGACTTTGCAAAATAAGAGAGAAGAGCATACCAAATTATTCAAAACAATTATCAAAAACTATTAAAGTATTATAACTATAATTTTCAGCAAAGAATATTTTATTGAAATTACTAAACAATAGCAGGTATCAATACTTTTAGCAGATAATTTATTGGAGATATATTTTATTTTGTTCTAATTTTTACAGAACTTGTAGCAGGATTATTATTATAAGATTATAAATTATGCTTAAATTGTATATTAAACACTTTTATTCAGTTAATCTGAAGCACTTTTGGCATAATAATAATAACTCTCTTCAGCAGTACAAACTTTAACTGAATACAAAAAAAAAAAATCGAATATAGAATGTAAGAAAAAATTTATATTAACAAATTAACATCTAAAATCCGTAAAGTCATACATTAATTCACAGATATGCTAACATAACCTTAATATTAAAAATAACTTGCACATATCGAATGTCACACAAAACTTATTGCTGCTATGGGTATCTTTAATATTGAGACATTAAACTATGGTTGGCTACCATTTTCATTTTTTCTGACACCAATTTATGCTAGACTAATTGTATTGGATTCTATGATGTTAATTATGTTACATCCTTTTAAATTTTATCCATCATGTTGAATGCTTCTGCTATTCTATCTTTCTGTGGGTTAAGTTCTTTCCTAATAATTCTGGCATCTTCCCAGTTCATCACTGTATCATAATTAGCAATTCTTTGTGACAATGAAGTGTTCTCACTATGCACACAAAAACCAAAGCTCTAAACAGGATAAATACTTTATTACCAGAAACGCTTTCGACCTTATCAGTAGGTCAACTTCAGCTGTAATGAATATATAGAACTTCTATATATTCATTACAGCTGAAGTTGACCTACTGATAAGGTCGAAAGCGTTTCTGGTAATAAAGTATTTATCCTGTTTAGAGCTTTGTTTTTTGTGTGCATTTTGTGAGTGTAACAGGATGGTTTTGAAGTTCTTGTTCTTACTATTTCCTGCAGTGTCTTTTTTATGCTCTATTGCCCTTCTTTTAAAGAACAAGAAGTGTACCCTATGTATATTTCATCTCTTTGCATATCTAAATTTTTAAATGGATTTTGGATACCACAGGGAATCATTCCATTTTATAGGATCTTTATCGGTCTGGAGTATGTTAAAATGGTGTTCCTTCTATTATATATTATTTTATTCTTAGTCATCTTCTCTAATTTTCTTTTAAATTTCCTAAAGAATCTGTTATTTTCTACAATATATATCTTATCTTTTATCTCATAAGTATCATTGTTGTTGCTGACTACATGTTTAGTATTAGTGGTGTTGTGTGTGATTTTTTCCCAAAACTTTAAGATGACATTCCTGTTATAGCCATGCAATTTCCCTTGGCAAAGTAACCATTCTAATTCTTTATTAATGGTGTCCTGATTGCTGTAATGCATTGTTATCCTTTTTAGCAGGTTTGAAATGCCAGCATTTTATAGTGCTGTGATTCCTTTGCAGTGTATTTAAAGTTAAAGTGGAAAGGGAATAGTTAAATAAGAACGAGACTGAATGCGTAGAGACGATACAATCAAACTAATGATGATCCTAAAGAAAGAAACTTCTGAGCAATTTTTATATAAGTACATAGAGAAGATGAACTGTGAAGAACTAAAGGAAGTCCCAACAGAAAGAACTGCTAATGAGCTTAACAGATTATTGTACTTGAAGAGACTGTCAACATTCCTAAAAAACAGAAATGTCAAAGCTCTACAAGTGCCAAGACTTTTTGCATTTGTTAAAATGCATAAACAGTCAGTTTCCTTCAGATCTGTAGTAGAGAAGTGCAATTCCCCTATTTTTAAAATTGAATCAGCATTAGCAGAATGGTGATTAGAAAATATGAAAAGTTATCCATGGTCAATACAATCATCTAAGGAAATATTGGACACATTGAGGTAGGATCTCTCCCAGTTGAAGTACTAGTGGTATATGATTTTGAATCTTTATATCCCAAAACTGAAATTGAACCGGCATGTCTAGAATTGTACCAATTTCTATTATCGTATCTACTGCAGAAAGAGTGTGAACCAGTTACCATTAGAAAGTTATATATTATTATACAAGTCATACTTCATATTTAATGGCAAATATTATCAACAAATGAAATGGTCCCAATTGATATCCCTTTGCAGATGTCCTTGCAGAGTTAGTGATCCATAAAAAAAGAACAAAGTTAAATGCAGATATATGTCTCTATAAGAGATATATAGATAATACCTTATTGGTAAAGGATGCAAAGTCGCAATAATCAAAATTACCAATAATAATCTAACCTAACGGTTTTAATGACCCTGCAAATTCAGAGTCCAGCATGAGCTCAGGTCTTTTTACTGTTTCCTGCAATAATAAATCAAAATCACACAATTACTAACTAATATCTCCCTGACAAAAACAAACAACTGAAAAACTTATGACTTAAAGTATCAAACAAGTGTTACATCTAAATAGCAAAAAACGATGTTAGAAATTAATACTAATGAATTGAATAAATTCTCAAAACAAATGAAGTTAAAAAATAATAAATTAATTTATTTGACTCAAACACTTACATAAAGTGTAACCAAAGCTTTATGTAAGCAATAATAAACCACAAAACAAGTTATAATAAAACTTATTTAATCAAAATTCAAATATTTTTAAACAACAATAAATATGACCTTAAATATTAATTAATTCTACTATCTCCACTCTTCGATACAAACTTAAGCCATGGTCAATCTTACATAAAATTCAAGAGTCACTGATCAGGAAATTCAAGAATCAACTATGGTAACCATGTTCTTTAAAATATTTGAATGAAGATTCTATGCATTGTGTAGAACAATCTATGTTGTTCTAATATTTGTTATACTGGTGAGGATTTTTATATTAAATCGAAAGCACTTCTAAATCTACTGTTTTTTATTGTACTTGGAGTTATGAAATTATTTCTGCCATAGTGCTGTTAGTTATAATATTTTGTTAATTTAAATTGTTTCTATGAATAATAATTTTTTTATAGTATATAAATATTTTATTTAATTATATAGTGATCATTTTGGTTCAATACATGTTGCCATCTTTCTGATAGTAGCAGGATTCCATGCTCATAGAATTTCTGATCTTTGCTTGCGAAAAACTGTCTTCCGATCTAAAACTGAACCAAGTGATTTTTGACATCCTCATTTAAACTTGTGCCATCTAAAGAATTCTGTAAAGACTGGAATAAGTAATAATCAGAGGATGCCAGATATGATGGTTATGGTAACACATCCCATCCAAGCTGTAACAGCTTCTGGTCATCAAACTTGTATGAAGTTTAGCATTGTCATGGTGAAACACTATGCCTTTTCTCTTAATCAATTCTAGCTTCTTCTTTTTGATGTAATCACTCAATTTGTCCAATTGGTGGCAGAAACTCAAAAAAAAAAAAAATTTCTTTGAAATCCCACCAAACAAAGAGCATCATTTTTTTTTATGAATATCAAGTTTCGGAGTGTTTTGAGCCAGTTCATTTCTTCTGTTCCATGATCGCTTGTGTTCAACTTTGTTATAAACAGATTTCTTCTACTCCATGATCACTTGCGTTCAACTTTATTGTAAACAATCTATTTTTCCATCAACAGTTATGATCCACTTCAGAAAGGGATCATTTTCTTCACATTTGAGCACAAATTGTGGAACCCATATAGCAACATTTCAACTGGTATATAGCTGGTATATAACTGATATTTATATTTTTGAATTCAACTTGTAAATATTGAAGTAAAAAATTCAATCTTGTAGCAATTTCTCATGTTGTTATTCAGCAGTTTGCTTCAATTAGCCTTCCAGAATCTGGTGCATCTTTAATATTGAAATTGTCAGAACAAAATTTTGCAAACCAGCTTTGACACTGGTATTTTGTTAGCATCATCTCCATACACTTCACATAACTTTTTTCTTGCTTGAACAGCATTTTTACCTTTTCAATAATAAAAAAGCAAAACATGCCGAAAATATCCATTTTATTTTCCATTTTTGATAGGACACAAAAAAAAAAACAACTGTACAGAATCAAAAAAAAATTTTTATAAATATACCTTGAAATGTCAGCTGTCAAAATTTATAATGACAATATGGCTTTGTTTAACAGCACTTATTAATATAACACTTTTTATTTATATTCATTTTTTTATTTTATATCTCAGAAGGAAAATTATCTACAACTAATCACGGAATAATACTTAGGATGTGTATTTTGTAAAAATCATTCAATTTATTGTAATTTTAGATAATTTTATTGTTTTAGATTTTCCCATGTTGTGATGTAGGCTGAAATATGATGATTTTTTTTAAGTTAAAATTAGTTTCAGTTATAGTATATCTCAAATAATATGATAGTTTACAGGTGGCAGCCACTTTAGAATCCATCACAGACTGACCAACACCTATGATGGAATCAACCAGAAGGTTTAAAGAATGAGGTTCACTGGGCTGGGATTGGACCACTCCAGAAAAAGTCAGGAGTGGTCCAATCCCAGTAAGCCTGGCCCAGTATACCTCACATCATGAAAGTGTCCACCTGGATTCTCAAAGTAATGTGTGATTCACTTCACAGCTATTTAGCCAAGTTTTTTCAGGCCTCGCTCCGCTCTGTACATACTAATGAATGATAATGTAAATATGCTTTTAGGCTTTTATATATACTATCAAATGAAAATAAGTTGTGATTTATTCTTTACAACATGGGTTGGAATGTAACTGCCATATTAGTGAGGTAAGCCTGAATGTGTGTGTCTGTCTGTACATTACTTAAGTTATAATTACTCAAGGGCAATTTAGGAGATCCCAAAATTATCCTATGAGATGAGGCATTTTGGCATCATAATTTAAAATATATTTAAATTCTGTAGATTTGTTCTGATTGCTATTGACATTGCAAAGTGTGAGATTCAGATAATATCACCTTCATTTGACCATGATGTAACAATGGAATGAAATCACAAAAGTCATTAGTGTGTAGTGTCAGTAGTGATGTAACAGTTTGTATGCCAAAACTTTTTTGACTTCACTATATAACAGTGGATGCTGTCCCAGAACCTCATCAGTATGTGATGTCATTATGGCATAGTATTAATGTCATATCAATTCTGACATATGAAGTAACAATAGATGATTTCACAAAATGTTTGAGTGTGTGAGATTATTGTGACACAGCAATGAGTAATGCCAACAGTTCTGTGTATGATGCAATAACAGATGACATCATGAACTATGACAGCATGTGATATCAGAAAAGTTCTAATGTATGATATCATTATGACATCATTGTTGCACCAAAGGTTTTGATTTTTCCAAGCTTATAGTTAAAATACTATTTATATCTACCAAAAAATCTCACAAACTAGAGACTAATATCTCCCTATAAATGTTGTACCAGAAATTGCCAAGTACACTGGCTAGTGTATTTATGTGTATATATAATGGCCAGACCTTGAAAATCAACCAATTTGCAGAATGCTTGGCCAGTTACAAATTGGCCATAGTTTTTGGCTAATGTCTGAAAAGTTTGTATTTTATTTTGATTTTGTTGATTGCCAGCCAATTTGCACATTGGCTAAAACTTCCTTGACAAAGTCAGAAGACTGCTGCTATAAATTTACTCTCTAAATATTAGTAATTTAATTACCATATTTATCGTCTCACATGACACTTTGGCATAGAAGACACACTTTAATTTTGGAATGGTAAATTTAAAGGAAAAAATGTTATTGTTGATATAATGGCAAATAAAATCCAAAACACACTAAAGAAAAGTATATTATTATATAAAAGTAAGAAGTATTTCAATATGTATATTATTATTATTTTAATATTATTCAATTTAAGATTCATTACTGACATGAATATCTTTATCATCAATACGATCATAGTCATCAATTAAGGCTTAAATGTATAACAAGAATTTACTTATTATTCCAACAACAGCCCAGAAATTATTGAAAAGTGAACTGATTATTTACTGTAATATCCATATAATGAGGTATTATCTGTTAAATAGATTTTGTCACATGTACTCTAGTTCGGTGTTCAGTTCATGTCTGTCTTTTGCACATACTCTAAAGTCACTTTTGACTTATAAGATGCAGAACTTGTTTAAAGATATAAGAGAAAAAAATTCATCTTATAAGCCAACAAACACAATAATATTAATGCATTACAAAAGTTTAAATTTATTTTTAAAATTATATTTATATAGATATGAATATTTAGCCAGCTCCTTTAAGTATAACTTTTATATCAGAATTTCTTTTTAAAATTACAAAGATCAAAGTAGATTGACTACAGATAAATATTTCCAAAAGAACTAGGTGAGTATCTAAGCAATCTCAAAGATGATATAGCAGACATATCAAACTGGAGGCTCACAGACTGCATCCATCTCTCTGCACTCTTCAATACAGTCTGCTCATAGGTTTATATATTTTACATATTCTAACTACTGAATGGAATTCATAAACACAGTATGATAGAACAAAACCTGGTTGATTTTAAATAATAAATAAACTTAATTTTTTTCTATAATTCTTTACTTCACTTACATAATGTATCTAAATTTTTTTAAATTTATTCTCCCATAGAAACATGTTTTTGTAAAGTGTAAACAATTGCAGAATGCAAGCAATTTGAATGTTTAGTAGTTGACCTCTCAACTTTGCTTTCTTTCTTATGTAGCTCTCTCAATAAGTATGGTCCTCAGCAAGATCCGAGTTTGACACTACTGCATTAGAGAATTACTCTCTCCCACTGACGAATGGTTAAAATTGCAAATCAGTGATTTCCATTATATTACAGATTTATTTAAAACAAAAACACAAAATGTTCTGTTTAGTGTGTTTAGAAATTGCACACTAAACAGAATATTTGGTTCTTTTAGAAATTCAACTGCATCATGTCTAATTATGATTTGTACAATTTTTAGAAGCTTCTGTACTATATTTCAGCATTTTACAACAACATTATCACATTTTTTAATTTAAATTGCAAGTCCAATTGATTTGTTTCTTTATTAATAATAAAGCAACTAATTAATGATAGTACAACTTCAGTAATAATCTTGACATCAATAATTTTCTGTAGTGCACATTATACTGAATTTGTCCAATACATAACAAATTCAAAAATATCAGTAGATCAGATGACATACATCAGGTATTTGTGAATTTCAATATTTAATCCATACTTTAGCCAATCATCACTAGTCATATTGCGGATTGACTTTGCTAAAATCTGAATTGATAAATTTACATTTATATTTTATACATTGGACAATCAACTCAGCCAATATGCAAAGTGCCCAGCCACTTCATCAATTGGCCTTAACATATATAAGTAAATTTGTGATCCAGAAATTCGCAGGCAAAACTGGTTAGTATTTAAAATAATTTTTTTAATAAATTATTTTTTGAATAAATTATTTATTATATTCATTTTAT